>CM021108.1:90293478-90356742 GCA_007115665.2 Sequoiadendron giganteum
TTGATGCAAGTTTAAAATCTTGCCGTTGATCTCATCTTTCTGTTAGATCATCAAATGGTTGTCTTCAAAAAAGTTGACAACACTTCCATGTCATTGTCAAGGGCCCACCATAGAATGCAGCCTCAAAAATTACACGTGGCACTCACCCATGATATCATGATCACTAAGCTACTCTTGGTTTAGGATCACTCGATAGCGGGCAACCGTTGATCTCCACCATCTATGATCTCGATGATCAAAACAGGAGGTAGCATCAATATATATTTGTTGAGCAACTTTTCCATCAAGATTAAGACATTGCCATTGATTACAAGCACGTGCATTTCTTATGTGGTTAAGTAACCTGCTTGATAATTCCCTAAAGTTCAACGCATAAATTAAAACACTTTATTTACTTCCTTCAGCATGGCAACTTAAGACACATGGCACCCACCTGTGATATCACGATCGCCCAAAAGCCAATAGTGATGTCATCATGGGATGGCAGGCAACGATCAAGATCAAACTTAAGAAGATCAACAGTCATTAAAATAACCCCTGCAAAATATTTAAAATACACAGCAAAATAAAGGGGAAAAAGACACCGCCTAGGGCAACGACAGTCGATGACTTTAGGTTACTTTTAACAGATAAAGCAAAAATCAGTTTAGACTTAGGCGAATAAAAGGTTGGTCGAAAATTTTCATTTTATATTAAAAGGGGCCATGCCTAGATGATCACATAGGACATAAGTTGTTCTTAAAAGACCCTCTCCAAAAAGTAACTATGAAATAGACCCAACCCAACAATAGAATACAAGGTCCCATAGAAGTAAGGCATAAATCCATTCTTAGGTACCCTCAGAAAAACAAGACAAACCAGAAATAACGAAAGACCAAGGACTTTAAAATTTAGGCTTCATCAATGGCTCCAATTGGGGATGTTCATTCCACTAGAATGAAGCAAGAATAACAAAATCTTAGGTAGAGTAGACCAGTTGCAGAGACAACCAAAAGGAAAACCCAGAAAAAACCAAACCCATAAAAACCAAGACCAATAGCAAAACTATGTACAGAACAAAACCTATTATTCATGGAAAACATTACCTAAACTAAAGTACAACTTCAAGAATTGTCCATGAATAGGCAATTCAAGAATTTCACCGATCATTTCTTGGAGAAAGTATGAACTTTCCCCCCACTTGTCATTTATAAAGAATGGTCCTAGCCAAATTGCATCAAATTTTCCATGTTTCCCCTTGTCTTCCAACCTGGCATTCCACATTAAGACCATATCTCCACCTTGGAAATCTCTTGCAATTGTTCTCTTATCATACAAATTTTTTACTTGCAACTGTAATTTGGAATTTCTTATTTGAGCTTCCCTTCTGGTTTCATCTAACTCTCTAAGGGCTTCCACTCTCAGTTGCATCTCATCTTCTATTTCATTATCATACATCTGGACAAATTTATACATTTCCATGAGGTTATTCTGAGGCAACCTTGCATTTATCCCATACACTAAGTCAAATGGGGCACATCCTATTGCTTTCTTCACTGTCACCCTGTCTGCCCAGATTGTTGATTTTAGCTTAGAATCCCATGCCTTCTTATTCTGATCCAGGATCCTCTTGATAATCTTCATCAAGCCTTTATTGCTGGATTCTGCTTGTCCATTTCCCTATGGATGGTAAGGTGATGAATAAGAAATTTGGATTCCATACTTTTCACAAAATCCCATGTATTCCTCAAATCTAAAACACATTGCATTATCTGATACAATCCTTTCAAGACACCCAAATCTAGTCACTATGTTATTCATCAAGAAGTCAATAACCACCTTACTAGTTGCTTTCCTTGTTGGAATCACTTCCACCCACTTAGTAAAATAATCAGTGGCCACCAATATCCATGAATGACCCCCACTTGATTTGCAAGCTATTTCCCCTATAAAGTCAATTCCCCATTGCTGAAATGGAGACTGAATTGCAACTAGTTTTAAAGGTAAGTTACCAGAAAATTTTAACTTACCAGAGAAATGCTGACAAGCATCACATTTCTTCACTAACTGATATGTGTCCTTGAAAATGGTTGGCCACTAGAATCCAATTCTCATTATTTTGTGTGCAGTAGTTTTGGCCATATAATGCCCTCCATAGACTCCACTATGCATTTCATTCAAAAGTTTCTTAGCCTGATCCTGATCTACACACTTTAGCATGACACCTTCTCCATTTCTCCACCAGATTTTTCTTGTTATGATAACATACTTGATTGTATGTAACGTCAATGTTCTTTTCTCATTTTCACTCAACTCATTAGTACATTTCATTTTTTGCAAATAATAAATCACACCCTTATACTAGTCAGAATGATCCATATCACATATGTGTGACCTCTCCTCTTCTTTAAGTAAATTTATCTGGTTAGCCTCCAAATTACTTTGGGTCATAAGCTTAGCCAATCCTTGCCCCCTCACTAACTTAGTAATCTAAATTTCAATGTTGAATTCTTGGATCCTATTAATCCATCTACACCTCCTTCCTAACACTTCTTGTTGTGTAAAAATGTCTTTTACAGTAGCACTGGGCATATAGGCAATTATAATGGCTCCCATCAAATAGGTCCTGAAAGCTTTTATTGCTTTTACTAGTGCATATGCCTATTTTTCATTTATGTCATACTTGAGTTCTGTCGCCTGCAAGGATTTGCTAAAAAAGGATATAGGTTGCTCAAAACCTTCAGCATTCTTTTGTAATAACACAAATGCAATGGTGTGGAAAGAGGCAAATGAGAAAATCTGCAAAGGTTTGGAAAAGTCGGGAGTTTTTAACACAGGTGCTTCTTTGATAGCTTGCTTAATATCATGGAAATCTTGTGTTGATGTTTCTTCCCACTCGACCTTGGCCCCCTTTTTAAGCATTTTAGAAATAGGGCGAATTATTTCAGCAAAGTTTGTAACAAATCTTCTTAGGAAATTGATTTTCCCAAAAAAGGACTAGATTCCCTTAACACTTCAAGGTTGCAAAACCTTGTCTATTGCATCTACCCTCTCTGGATCAATTTTGACTCCATCCTTAGAAATAATATGTCCTAACAACTTTCCTTCCCTCACTCCAAAAATACATTTCTTGGGATTCAAGAAGATGCCATATTCCAATGCCCTGATAAATATTTTCTCAAGATGTCCACAATGATTATCCTCTTTCTTTGAAAACATTGTTAGATCATCCTGATAAATTACACAGAACAAATTAATGAAATCTGAAAATGCCACATCCATAGCTCTTTGAAAAGTAGCTCCTGCATTTGTCAAACCAAAAGGCATTCTCACATAGACATAAGTCCCCCAAGGTGTAGTGAAAGCTATCTTAAATTGTTCAGATTCTTTAACCATTACTTGGTTATAGCCAGAAAACCCATCCAGCATGGACATTGATTCATGACCTGTTACTCTTTGCAACATAGCTTCCATATTTGGCAATGGATAGTTGTCCTTTAATGAAGATACATTCAAATTTCTGAAATCCACGCATAGTCTAATATCTCCATTCTTCTTTCTCATAGGTACCAAATTAGATACCCAAGATGAATGTCTAATTGGTTTGATAATTCCTGCATCTCTTAACTTAGCGAGTTCTTCTTGCATTTTTGGAGCCAAGGTAGGATTAATAGGTCTTTGCTTTTTCCTAAAAGGCTTAGCATCACTACTCAAAGGAATCTCACGTTGAAACAAATCTTGTCTATAAGCCTTAAGATCATCATAAGACCAAGCAAACACATGCCTAAATTTCCTCAACAAGTCAATCAATATATTTCTTACCTTTGGTGACAATTTCTTTCCAATATATACTTTCTTTGGTGATGCATCAGTCCCTAAATTTACCTCCTCCAAATCATTAGGATGAGGTGCAGCACGATTAACCTTAACCCTAACTTGGTTATCAAACACCCTTTCAAGGATGACTAAACCCTTAGGAGCTGTGTTAGTTTTTAATTGAATGACTTCATTCCAAAATACAATATCTTTACCATCAATGTTTTCAACAAAGGCTCCAAAATCTATTTCTTGAGTTTCATACTCATCCACACAATTTAAAAATCTCAATATATCATCATCACTGTCAAAAACCTGCCAATTCCTAATGTTATCAGGAACGGATGGTCTAGTTTGCACTTCAACCTTCGAAATTCCAGCGTTAGTCATATCATCCGGCCTTAATGCAATATTTTCCAACAAATCTTCTACCTTATTATGTCCTCTCTCCATCCAGTTTATCCCAAAAGCATCAAAACTCTCCAATTCATCCCATACAACATTTCTATATTGTTTCAATCTTTTATTTTTTGACATGTATAGGGACCTGACTTGGGAGATTACAAGCTCTGAATCTCCAATACTTTGAGCTTCTTAATTCCATGTTTTTGAGCCAACCTTAATCCTAACAACAATGCTTCATATTCAACTATATTGTTAGTGAATTCAAATAACAGGGTAAAAGAGAATTTAAAATTTTTACCACCTGGTGACCTCAATAGCACACCTGCACCAGATCCCTCCTTGGAATTTGCACCGTTAAAAAACATAGTCCACAAATTATCACATTCTGGCAGACCTTCAATTTCTGCATCAATTGGTGCAACAAGCTTATCATAATTTTTAGGGGGTTCGTCAGCTCTGAACTCATTTATGCCACAATCAGTAAAACATGTCAAATTCTCGGTAGGGCTATGCTCAATCATATGAGGCACCTTCGATTCTCTTTCAATCTTGACATCTTTTCCATCAATGCAAAAGGTAGCAAATGAAAAATCACATTGCATGTTGCCTCCCATTGAGGCACTCCATTTTCGTGATAATAGCATCCCAAAATGGGGGGGAATGTCTACAACTAAAATAGTCATGGCCAGATTTCTATCAGGATATTGAGTAAGCACATAGGGAAGAGCTTTAATTGTCCCAATAATAGGCACCTCCCTTGAGTCCAATGCATAACATTTTCCCTAATTAGTGTCAACTGTTACGCCCATTGCTTCCATAATCTTTACTGGCATAACATTATTTGATGCCCCTGAATCTATCATACAATTTCTCAAAGTTTTCCCATTGCTATTAACACTCAAGAAAAAGGGTGTGATATTCTCCAAACACATATTAATAGAATTCCCTAGGTACATTTGAGGAATTTGAGTTACAATTCCCTCTAGCTCTTTCACTTCTATTTCTTCCTTTTCCCTAATTTCTTTACAATTTCCTTCTTCCAATTTATCATTAGCAATTCCACCAATCAAGGCTATTGTCTTTTCTCTATGCTCATCTATTCTCATCATCTCAAGCCATGGTACAGTAACCTTAACTTGAGATAGTATTTGAAATATATCAACGGGTGTATATTTGGGGAAATTAGGAATCATACCATCATTAACCTTGTTCTTCTCCCTTTGTTGTTTTCCTTTGGAAATACTCCAACAGACTTGGCAATCACTTTGGTTTTCATCAATAGAGGATTAGTATCTTCCCTGGGCCTTTGGATCTCAGTTTTCTTGGCCCATATCTTATCAGTTTTGACATCCTTGATTTTGACATCATTTTTAATATCTTCTTTGATATCCTTGCTTTTACCCTTTTGTTCCTTAATGAAAAGACCAGCAGGCTTGCCTTGTTCACCACCCACAATCCTATTCCTCAACTGTAATGTACTTCTCATCTGAGCAGCCATCTCTTCAGTTAACTGGGCAATTTCATCTTCTGATGGTCTCCATAAGGATACTTGGTCCTCAACCTGTTCCATATTGCAAGCATGGTGATTAAACTCATCTTCTTCATCAGAAAATCCTATTGATGGTACAATTCACTCTTCTATCGTTCATGATTCACATCAGGCTCTTGTAATTCCTCATCAATATATGACCGAGCCATGCAACAATCTACATCATTTTGCTCGAAATCAGGAGTGTGTTGATGAACATTCTCTTCCTTTCCTTCTATAGCAAGCAGCTGGGCAACACCACAAAAATTCTGATCATGAGGGTGTTCACATACCACACACCATGGTCTATCTTGTTCCAGATTTATAGAATGCTTATGCAAAGGATCTAGTATCTGCTGATCAGTTTTAGGCTTTTGGACAGGTAATATTGGTTTTCCATCTTTCCAATTTGTATTATAAGGATAATTCTACAGTCTAGGGGGTTTATCATTTTTGTTATATTGCTGCTTGTCACCTCCAAGACCCTTCTCTTGTTTAGCAATAGTATATTTGATATCCTTCAAGCTGCTAAGGACCTTATCCCATTTCTCATCTTCTTTAATGCCTACGGTGGAGACTTTCTCAATCCTATCTCTAGGATTTTTCAAAAGAGTAGGCTCTTCCCTCCTACCACATTTACCAGAGGCTCTTCTATTACTTTCAATATTAATAGTTGCTCTAAAATCATCCCTCATGGTTCTAGGGTCCTTATCTCAGAGAAGATATGCCATTTTAGCATCAAAAGCATTGAAATAAGTAGTCAAGCAAACATTTTCATCAAGCCTCATTACTTGAAACAATTTGTACATGGCCTTTTGGAATCTAAGGTTAAATTCTATTGCAGGCTCATTAGCTAATATTTTTATAGTGTTGAACTCATTTAACATAAAACTAGCATTTATTTTGTCACCATAATGTTCTTTAAAACATTTTTCAAACTCCTCCCATGAACCAATACTAGCATTAGGTAGACCCCTGTACCAATCCCTCGCATCTTCTGTCAAGGATTGGACAAACAATTTCATGATGACATCTTCATGTTCTACCTCATAATCATTTAACATATCCATGAAGCCTTTCAAATGTTCTTCAGCTAAAAAGGCATTATTCCAAGAAAATTTGTTCATCTTTTCCCTCAACTCATCAGGAATAGGGTTTGGATACCCTGGAATACCATCAAAGAATAGTTTTCTATATCTCTCCAATTGTATAGGCCTCCTTTGCAATGATCCATCAATTTTTTGTGCTTTAGAACCATCTTGATGTGAATTAATCAGCTTGGTGGCTTGAATCCTTAGGCCAGAGCTACTTGTGATATTTTCTTGACTAGGTTTAGGATCAATTTTCAAAATCTCTTGATGACCTGATGAAGTTGTGGCTTGTGCTAGCCCATCTAGATTTTTCATCCTTAGGAAACTTATTTTCCTTCTTTTCTTTGCATTTGTAGCCTCAATTTCGGTCCTCTCTAGTTCCTCTGCTAAGGCTTCCCCTTCCCTTCTAACCTTTTCTAAGGAAATTTCTATGTGTGATGATACATATGGGAGGGGATCTTTTTTAGGTTGTTGGGGAACTATCCTTTTAGTTATTTTGATTCCTTCAGCCTTCTATTTTCCCTTGTCTACAATAGGTTTAGGATTTGAATTATCTGATTGTGACTTAATAGGGTTCAAAGGTATTGGGTCTGTAGGATTTGGTTGAGCTTTAGATTGACCTTCAAGACCTTCTTTAGACATTGTATTAACTCCTTTATCAACAATTTGTTGTACAACAAGACCTTCCTCTTCTAAGTCCAGTCCATTTTGGTTCAGGAGTTTCATTTTCGCCAATTGTCTCATCAATCTATCCCTTTCAACAATAGCATTTACCAATTTTGTTTCCTTTTCTTTATCTTTCTTGATTCTAAGCTTAGCCTGCCTTTTGATTTCTCTTCTTAAAGAACTAATATCCCCAAAAACATCTTCAAGATCAGGCAAAGTTATGTCAGAACTTGATGTCTCACTCAAATCTATCAGATTTGTGTCTTCCTATCCAAATAATAAAGGTGTCCCATCATCTTCAGTGGGAGGAGGAGGCACATCACTGGTGCATTCTCTGTGATGGCTTCAACTTCTACTCCTACTTCTTCTCTCAGCATATTGTATACTAACGTGCCCTTTATTATGACATGTTCCATCCTCTTGGACTGGTGTATTAAACAATGCATCAAAAAATCCACAACTATCTGATTCAGAATGTCTAAATACATGTTCAAAAGTTTTAGGGATAGGATGTAATGGCTTACTTGTTCCTTGAAGTATAGGATTTTGGGATGTGGGAGCAGCATTGCTATTCTCTGGTTTCTTCTTTATCCAATCTTTCTTCTTTATTTTAGGAAGTTCACCTTCCAATCTAGATTTCGGATGATTCTTCATGAATGACCTGGTATTTTTCATTCCTCTATGCATGTCCAAAGATCTTTCAATTTATATAAAACTTCAAATAAAGTGCACACTGGTGTAGAGACTGTCAGAGTCGCCACCCAATTATCTTGGGAATATTCACTATTCAAAACACATAACAATACTTTTAAAAACCTTCATGACTTATCATACTGACAATGCACAAGACACTTTGCACGAGGGATATATAATTCTTGAATTAATCAAACTTGATCTAGATAAAAGAAACACAACGCCAAAGGCTCAACCATCAAATCTCAGAGATACTATGATGGACTCTATGCAAAATGGACAACCAACCTACTGACAAGAAGCATTTCCAGCTAGTTCCCCAACAGAGTTTCCATTTTGTTGGTGTTTTTTCATGTAAACCAGGTTTATCTCCTATTCTACCTATGGAATTGCCAATTCCAATCAAGGGTAGCTCGGAGGACCTAAACCAACTGATGAGGATTTTAATAGTAACCTCCTACACTTTGGGCTCTGCAAGACCCAAGAGGGTGGTCCCTATAACATATTTATGATCTCTACACCAAACTCATAAACATGTTATTAAAAAATCACAAATAATCTCACTTAATAGCTCAACAAAATGAGACAAGACTGAAATGAATTGGCTATTCATCAGTAATATCAACCACTTGGAGCATGAGATGGTTATAACATCATTTCATAACTTATGATAGTCATTTTAATTGCAAGTTGGCGGCAAGCCCTAAGTGAAGACATACAGAAATAGGATTTCATAAATTCATGCAATTTAGATCAGTGCCATATACCATTGGGGATTCAAGTTTACAAACATTCAGAAAGAAACAATAGATTCAAACACATAACACATATGATCCTTGGAAATATTGCATTACAATATTGTCAATCCCTATCCTAGCCCAATACTTCTTACAAAATCCTTTTACAAACATACCCATCTATGATTCCATCCAAGCATTTAATTAATTCTTTGAATTAAAGCCAAAATAGAAACATACTTATCACAACAATGAGATGAACATCATAATCCTTGATCATTTTATTCAAAATTATGATATGTATGTATACAGGAGAGACAAGAGCTCGAGATATATCATCATAACTCAAATGATAGTACTGTTATGAACCTTGGAATTTCATAAACATAAAACCCATTACAATTGAACCCCAAACCTAAATTGCCTTAACATTCAGAAATTGAAATTCTTACAATATGTTCTGCAACTAGACCTAGACTCAACCTTCAAAATTTTCAGCTTGCCAACCCCTACTTCTGGCCTTGAAATCCTTCTTATAGAAATGAAGTAGCAAACAAGCATCGGGCCAAAAGTTACACATGTCATTAATCAATAGGACCACTATTCACCCCTTCAAAACAATGATTAAGACTTCCCATTCCTTGAACATCTTCCCATTGATCTTTCGCCTCCATACAACAGCTGTTGCATTAGTTACATCTCAAAATCTGTGCTCAAAAACTGTCATGGAATCAAAACCATAATTAGTTACACTGTACCCACTAAGCTGTAAGTTGTCGGTGGAAAAACCATTTCATTCCTCATCAGTTGGGTACTTGTCTACCCAAATTTGATACTCTTCATCCATGGGCGAGTTAAAATTAACCAACTCAATCACCCTAGTATTGTAAGGTGTGAATTTCACTGCAACCTAGTTGGCTTCTCTTTCAAATGACTCCAGAAACATGCTAGTATTAATTATTTTATCCATGCTGCTTACTAACAAGTCATGATCTGAGTCATCACAAATCAATTTGATTTGTGCAGTGATAACTTCTTCTGCCCTTTCTTTCCATTGTTGAAGTGCCTTGATTTTTCCTTGGGCATCCAATATATCGGGCAAAAAGGTATCACTCCAATCATTAAAACCTTTTACTAATTCTCCAATTTTCTTACTCAAGTCATCAGGTGGGGCCTGGAATCCCTTCAATGATTTCAGAAAACCTTGAGTAGGTTTTAATAATTAAGGCCTGTTATTTGCATCAAACTTGGAAGCCCTAAACCTAATGTCCAAGTCAGTGGCAGGAGGGATCCACTTCTCAACCAAGGGTAAGACAACGTCCCGATCCCTGTTAATATTTTGTAAACCAGTCAAAAATAAAGAATGAATAGATGGCAGCCTAGAATAAACCTTCTCATTCAAATGCCTCAACATGGTGTCCACCACCTCATTGTGTTTGTCCATGGCATCATTCTCACTAGTTTTTAGGGCAGCTTGTAACTCTGTGATCTTAATCATCATTTGCTTTTTGGTGGGATCCACAGAGTATTCCATTTCCTCTTCAACCGGCTCTGGCACATGACTAGGATCTGATGTTTGAATTGGGGGTCCAGGGACAGAAATTATTGGGATAGTAGGGGGTAATGACCCCGAAGTAGTAGGTATTTCTCTGACAATAGTAGTATTGGAAGATTCTCCTACCTGCCCATACTTTAACCTATCTACTTCGGACTGTAGCTCAACATTTCTTTGTTGCATTTTAATGTATTCCCTGATTATTGCATTATATTTTTCCATCAGACTCCTCTTTTCAACCTCTTCCCTTTCTACTGTCCTCTTGGCCAATTTGGCCACATTCAGTGTCAGGCTTGTTGGTTTTGTTACTGAGGTTTCAGAAGCCCTTTTGATAATGAGCCCGCCTCTTAGATTTGGGCTGATATCTGCCACATTTGGTTTTCTGCCTTGAGGTGCCAGTGCCCATATGGCTAATGTCTCATATTCTTCACTAAAAGAAGAATCCTAGAGGGCTTCCTTGACCTCTTCTTCACTGCTCTGCATAATAGCATTGAATTCCATAGCATTAGCTATGTCCCATTCAGGGAGGAGTAAGACACCTGCTTGGGTCACAAGCTCCCTTCCTTCCTCAGGAGTGATGTTTTTGAATTACTCCATCAATTCAGCCTTTACTTCATCATCATTCTCCTGGTCTGACCTATTAGGTCTTGACTCCCTTCTGCTCTTACACTTATCCTGGTATTCTTCTAGCTTCATTCTCCAAATTATTTGCAAGAATACAAGATTTTCACAAAGGCATCATCATCCATGAATGCCTTGCAGGCTTCCATCCTGGCATCTTGCACATACTGCCCCTTTATATCCATATCAGTGGGCACCAATTGTGCTGATCTAAGAGGAGAGGGGATACCGACCTACATCTCTTGGTCAATTACAACTATTTCATCCACCAAAACCTCCTGTGGTTCTTCAATCCTTTGCCTCTTAGGGCTTGGCTCTGATGATAGCTCCATAGGATCATTATTCGGTGGTGAATCCAAATCTATAATTTTTATCCCACCAAGTTTCTTGATCCCATGACTCTGCAGTGATGATGTTTTCATTATTTGTTTTCCCTTTTTATTTCCCGCCTCTTCATCACTGCTACTATTTTTCTTCCTCCTGTATAGAGGTCTATCCACTGATGGATGGTAAGTTGGCCTTGTTTGCTCAGGCCTCACCTCTGATTCCCAAATCCCCAATTCTAATTCTAAATTAGCCTTCTTGGTCCTCAAGATGTTCATAATCTCCTTGAAATTACTCATCAAAAAATCATTTCTTTTATGAAATGGAGTAAACTCCTTCAATGGATAATACCTTGGATCCAATTTATGTACCATGGCTAGCATTTTATCATATGCAATCCACTTGTCTTTATTCAATTCTTGTTGGTTCAAATCAAATTCATTTCTTATTAAATCCTTGGGGAAGTTGAAAACATGAATGAATTTACCACCCTTAATCTTCTGCCTAAATACGGAAAAGAATCCCTCAGGGTCATGTTGTCTTCTAGATCCATTCTTTAAATGGTATTCATCAAAATATCAGTCAAAATGAACCCATCCACCCTTTGTGAAATAAAATTTAGAGACAACTGTATAATTAGGGAACAAAGTCCCTTTTCCCCTTCTTATCAAATTTTCTTCATGAATGCAGCCTAATTGCCATATCACTTCTGCAAATCCCATTCTTGATGGCACATTATATGGGAGAATATGAGGAGCTCCTTGGAAACCATAAACCCTCACAATAGTACTCACAGGGTAAAGAATAATGTCACCCCAATTGTGGCATACCTTCAAATCAGGTTTCCTTATTTCGGGTTGGAGGAAATCATGCAAATCCTCAGGAATTCTTGGCACATTTACTACCAATTGAGCCCTAAGCCTAGAGGCAAAGCAGTTATCAAACTGCCCAAAACTAGCACCTCCCTTGTTACTAGACATGTCTGCGCTCCAAGCCTGTACTAGTAATCTCTCTCCATTTACATCTCGCCTCAGCTCCATTTTTTCTAAGAAGAAGTCAGCATTCTCATGCAAAAAAATATGCATTAATAAGGAGTACCAAAAGAAAGGAGTACCAGAATCTCCATTGTGCAACTTCAGCAAACCCTCATGTATCTTTCAGTAATGAATGAAGCATAGTCATAAATCACAGAGAAATTAGGGTACTGAATCTGAGCCACCATGAACATATAAGCGATGGGCATCACAGTGTTAGGGTTGAAACCAATAATTTGGCAAAGTGAATAGAACATTGCCAAGAAATGATTAGCAAAACAACTTAGCCTAAAAGGCTCTTGGTCTGTTGGGCTGATGTGAATTGTTGAACTACTCGCCCTGGCAAAATGAGGGGGAAGTGATCTTGACCTAAAAAGAGGCTGAGATCTAGAATATTCTTGCCTCATCTCCTCAAAGTCAATTCGAACCAAAAATGAGCTATACTCACTCAAATCAAAGACCTGACGAATTGTATCTACATTCACACTCAATAGAACACCGCCATCATTATCTCTGATAATCTGTGTGACAGGGTCATATCGTGCAACAACTACCCTAAGTAGGTCAACATCCAGAAACACATTTGGTACCACAAGTTTTCCCATATCATATCTCCAACTATGTGAAAAAGGGTGAGACACATTGCGTTGCCCATACCATTTTCTGAACAACTCCAAACCCATCAGAGGTACTCTGGCATCTGCAATATTATAATTTTTACATCTTAATCCCTCACCTAGGGTTGTCCCATTCATTAAGACCAAACCTTTCTTCCCGTCGTTTGTTGATAAAGGGAATTGGTCCAGTAAATCATCATATAAATTTATGTGTATGTAATCTATATGGCTAGAATGTTGCTTTGGTGGTGCCATTTTAACAATTAGGGCTTCTTCAAAAACAAATTTGAAGACAAACTAAAATTACCTAGAATGGAACTACAATAGAGTCTTGCAAATTTCTCACAATCAAAAGGAACAGTAACCCCAAAACTTTAACCAAGAAAACCACCGATAACACAATGCAACCTTTTCTTGGATCACATTCAAATAGAAATAGTGGTAAGAGAAATCAACTTATGGAATTCACTCTACACAGTGAACAAACCCATGCTAAAATTGCTTTGAAAACTTCTATCTCTAGCTCTATATCACTTCGCAAACACTTGAATGTCTTTATGCCAATGTGATTATGAACTTAAATACTCATAAATGATGAAACAAGCCAAGTAGATGTCTTGTCCACCATTAAAGCTTACTTGCGTGCCGCGCCAACGGCTTCAATTTCATCGTCAAGGGCCCACCATAGAACGCAGCCTCAAAAAGTACACATGGCGCTTGCCCGCGATATCGCGATCACTAAACTCCTCTTGGTTTAGGATCAGGTGATAGCAAGCAACCATTGATCTCCACCATCTACGATCTCGACGATCAAAACAGGAAGTAGCATCAATATATATCTGTCGAGCAACTTTTCCATCAAGATTAAGACATTGCCATTGATTACAAGCACATGCATTTCTTATGTGGTTAAGTAACCTGCTCGATAATGCCCTAAAGTTCAATGCATAAATTAAAACACTTTCTTTAATTACTTCAGCACGACAACTTAAGACAACGTGGCACCCACCCATGATATCGCGATCTCCCAAAAGCCAGTAGTGATGTCATCGGGGGATGGTGGGCAATGGTCAACATCAAACTTAAGAAGATCAACGGTTGGTAAAATAACCCCTGCAAAATATTTAAAATACACAAGAAAATAAAGGGGAAAAAGACACTGCCTAGGGCAATGACAATCGATGACTTAAGGTTATTTTTAACAGAGAAAGCATGGACCAGTTTAGACTTAGGCGAATAAAAGGTTGGTCGAAAATTTTCATTTTATATTAAAAGGGGCCATGCCTAGACGATCACATAGGACATAAGTTGTTCTTAAAAGACCCTCTCCAAAAATTAACGATGAAATAGTCCCAACCCAACAATAGAATACAAGGTCCCATGGAAGCAAGGCATAAATCCATTCTCAGGTACCCTAAGAAAAATAAGACAAACCAGAAATAACAGAAGACCAAGAACTTTAAAATTTAGGCTCCATCACACTCCTTCTATCCCTCTACCCTATACCCTCTACCCTCTACCCTCTACCATCTACCCTATACCATCTACCATCTACCCTCTCTCCTCTACCATTAACTCTTAACCCTCTGCCCTCTATAACTTTTCCACTCCCTCCCTCTCTCTCTCTCCCTAATTCCTTATATCTCTCTCTCCTTTATGCTTAACTGTAAACCCTAAACCATTATCCCTTAAAACCTTAAGAAATCTACCCTCTACCCTTAACTTTACCCTCTACTTCTATTTATCTCCTCCCACCTCTATCTACCTAGACCTCTCTTTGTTTTTTTATCACCTCTCTCTGCATCCCTACCTCTCCCTCTATCTCTACTTTCATATCTACTTCTCTCTACCTATTTGTCCCTCTATAACTATTTATCTCTCCCTCCTTTCCTCCTCTTTCTCAATATCTCTACCTTCTTTCCCTCTCTACTTTTCTCTCTCTATCTATCTATCTATCTATCTCTCTCTCTTTCTCTCATCTCTATGCTTAACCCTAAACCCTTAAACCCTCTACCCTACTAGAACCCAAAAAAATTTCATTAAAGAAACCTGAATGATTTTCCCTTTTGAACCTAAATTTTCCATCAATACCATAAAGGACTTTACTCATTTATATCCATTACTTTCCTATCTTTTTGTAATATTTCATTTACCACCTTACCCCCATTTAATTTCTCATTATTTTCCTATCTTTTTCTTTAAAATTCGTTTCTCCCCTTTTCAAAAATTCTCATACATTTTATACCTCTACCGCTCCCTTAGTGATCACTTCATATCTTATTCACCGCCCAACCACAACTGCCCACAAACCAGGTCAGGGTATAGCAATAAAGAGCAGTCAAGGAAACCCTCACTATTGCACCATGGAGGGTAATATTGAGGGTCGCGGTAGAGTAGTAGAAGTTAGAAGGTGGCGGTAATGGTCAGCAAAAACAATCAATAGCTAAATGATTAGGCACAAAATGTTTACCGCACCACTGTGCATGGTCTAAAAATAGACTGTGGTATCGCATTGGTCAGTAAGTCAACGACACGACATCAATGCAAACAGTCACCACGGTACTGCACACGATGAGAATGGTGACCATGGTGACTATAGTAAACTGATAGTCGAAGGTCAAGGCAGGCAGCAAGTTGGCTACCGTGGTACCATGGATAGTCTACAGGGAGACCACGGTAGTGCAGTAACAGTTGGGAGAAGACCTTGATGGTTAAGATAGTCATACCATCGATTTGAAAGATAATAACCATGGTATAGTGGTAAACACAATAAAGGCCACATACAAAAGTTACCACTTTACCACGGGTATATATTTTACTGCACGTGATATAGCAATGGTTGTTTGATGACCGCCAAGTTGACCCTCTACCACAAAACTACGGACTATTTGAAGGCTATCTGTGGTAAAGCAGTAGGGAGAAAAACTTAAAGGGTTTAGGGTAGCGGTATAGGATATAAGTCATTTTTTTTTCCTTTTTGAACAACGGTAAAGTAATTTAAATGATTTTCGATGGGAAAAATGATTTTTTATGGAAAAGATAGGAAAATATTCGATTCAAATAGGTAAAAGACCTTAGGATTTTCATGAAATTTTTGGTTCTAATAGGGTTAAGGGGAGAGGGGAGAGAGATAGAGGGATTGAGTGAGAGAGAGAGAGAGAGAGAGAGAGAGGGGGTAGGAGGGAGAGTCTTGAGAGAGAGAGGGAGGGAGTGGGAGAGAGATAGAGGGTAGAGGGTTAAGGGTAGATGGTTAAGGGTTGAGGGTAGAGGGTAGAGGGTTTAAGGGTTAAGGTTAGAGGGATAAGGGGAGAGGTTTGAGACATAGAAGAAGTGAGTGAGTAAGAGAGAATGAAGAGAGGGAGAGGAAGTACGAGGGAGAGAATTGACAGAGAGAGGGAGAGGGAGTCAGAGAGAGATAGAGGGTAGAGGGTAGAAGGTTTTAAGTGTTTAGAGTTTAGGGTTAAGAGTAGAGAGAGAAAGCGGGGGAAAGAAGGTAGAGATATCGAGAGAGAGGAGGCAAGGAGGGAGAAAGAAATAGGTATAGAGGGAAAAATAGGTAGAGAGAAGTAGATATGAAAGTAGATATAGACGGAGTGGTAGGAATGGAGAGAGAGGTAAGAAAAAAAGAAAGACGGGTCTAGATAGATATAATTGGGAGGCGATAAGGAGAAGTAGGAGAGAGGGAAGAAGAGGTGGGGAGGGATAGATAGGTGAGATAGAGAGAGGAGGGAGGGAGGGATATTTAAGGAGAGAGAGGTGAGATAGATAGAAAGAGAGAGATAGAGAAAGAGAGAGAGAGAATGAGGTATATAGGAGTGGGCTAGATAGAGAGATGTAGAGTGAATTTTGGTGGAAGAGAGAGAGGAGAGAGGGATAGTTAAAGATGGATAGTTGAGATAGATAGAAGGAGAGAGATATAGGTAGAGAGAAGGTAAAGAGAGATAGAAAGAGGGGGAGGGAGAGACGAGAGATAGAAGGAGGGGGAGGGAGGGAGAGATAGAGAGAGTAGAGAGGAAGGAGAGAGAGAGAATTAGAGAGGGAAAGAAGGTGGAGATATTTAGAGAGAGGAGGCAAGGAGGGAGAGAGAAATAGGTATAGAGGGACAATTAGGTAGAGAGAAGTATATATGAAAGGAGAGATATAGGGAGAGGTAGGGATGGAGAGAGAGGTGAGACAAAAATAGAGAGAGGTCTAGGTGGAGAGATGTGTGATGGAGCTAAAAATTAGAGAGATAAAGAGAGAGTGAGAGAGAGGGACTTAGAGGGAGAAAAGTGGGAGAGAGGGGGTGGGAAGAAGATACCTAAGAGAGTAGGAGAGAGGAAATGAGAGATATATGGATGGGAGAGATACGAGTGAGAGAGAGAGACTTGAGAGATAGTGAGAGGGTGGGAGGGAGAGGCGGTACTCGGGGGAGAGGGAGTACTCAAGATAGAGGGGGTTGGGGGAGATACATGAGATAGAGGGAGAGAGAGAGAGAGAGAGAAAATGAGTTATATAGGAGTAAGCTAGATAGAGCGATGTAGAGTGAATTTTGGTGGAAGAGAGAGAGGAGAGAGGGATAGGCAAAAATGGATAGTTGAGATAGATAGAAGGAGAGAGATATAGGTAGAGAGAGGGAAAAGAGATATAGAAAGAGGGGGAGGGAGAGAGGAGAGATAGAAAGAGGGGGAGGGAGGGAGAGATAGAGAGAGTAGAGAGGGAGGAGAGAGATAGAGAGAGGTGATAGAGAGAGAATTAGAGATGGAAAGAAGGTGGAGATAGTTAGAGAGAGGAGGCAAGAAGGGAGAGAGAAGTAGATATGAAAGGAGAGATATAGGGAGAGGTAGGGATAGAGAGAGAGGTTAGAAAAAAATAAAGAGAGGTCTAGGTGGAGAGATGTGTGATGGAGCTGAAAAGTAGAGAGATAAGGAGGAACGTGGAGAGATTGAGAGCTAAGGAGGGGGGGGGAGAGAAATATGTATAGAGAAATAGGTTAGATTGCGAGAAGTAGAGAGAAAAGGTGGGTGAAAGGAAGAGAGAGGGAGAGAGAGAGGGGGAGAAATAGAGGTGAGATAGAGAGAAGTATAAAGGGAAGGAGAGAGAGGGGGATATAGAGAAAATTAGAGAGGGAGGGAGGGAAGGAGAGAGAAGTGAGATAGAGAGAACTACAAAGGGAATCTTAGGTCTCTCACTCACTCACTCATTACCTCTCTCTCTCTCCCTCTATCTCTCTCCCCTATAACCTTAACCTAAACCCTTAACCCTTAATCCTTAAACCCTAAACCCATAAGAAATATACCCTCTATCTCTCTCCAACTCCCTTCCCCTCTCTCTTACTCCTACCCCCTCTCCCTCTCTCAAGTCTCTCTCTCACTCACTCTTTCTATCTATCTCCCCTCCATCCTTAACCCTTAACCATTAAACCCTCTACCCTCTACCCTCTACCCTTTAACCTCTATCTATTTTCAATTCCCTCCCTCCCTTTCTCTCTCAAGTCTCTCCCTCCTACTTCCTCTATCTCTTTTAGGTCTCTCTCTCACTCATTCAGTCCTTCTATCCCTCTACCCTCTACCCTCTACCCTCTACCCTCTACCCTCTACCATCTACCATCTACCCTATACCCTCTACCATCTAACCTCTCTCCTCTACCATTAACTCATAACCCTCTACCCTTTATCACTTTTCCACTCCCTCCCTCTCTCTCTCACTAATTCCCTATATCTCTCTCTCCTTTCCCTTAATTGAAAACCCTAAACCCTTAGCCCTTAAACCCTTAAGAAATATACCCTGTACCCTTAAATTTACCGTATACTTCTATTTATCTCCTCCCACCTCTATCTACCTAGACCTCTCTTTGTTTTTTTATCACCTCTTTGTCCATCCCTACCTCTCCCTCTATCTCTGCTTTCATATCTACTTATATCTACCTATTTGTCCCTCTATACCTAGTTATCTCTCCCTCCTTTCCTCCTCTTTCTCAATATCTCTACCTTCTTTCCCTCTCTCTCTCTCTCTCTCTCTCTCTCTCTCTCTCTCTCTCTCTCTCTCTCATCTCTATGCTTAACCCTAAACCGTTAAACCCTCTACCCTATTAGAACCCAAAAAAAATTCATTAAAGAAACTTGAATGATTTTCCCTTTTGAACCTAAATTTTCCATCAATTCCATAAAGGAGTTTATTCATTTATATCCATTACTTTCTTATCTTTTCATAATTTTTCATTTACCACCTTATCCCCATTTAATTTCTCATTATTTTCCTATCTTTTTCTTTAAAATTCATTTCTCCCCTTTTCAAAAATGCTCATACATTTTATACCTCTACTGCTCCCTTAGTGATCACTTAATATCTTATTCACTGCCCAACCACAGCTTTCCACAAACCATCCTGGGGTATAGCGATAAAGAGAAGTCAAGGAAACCCTCACCATTGCACCGTGGAGGGTAATATTGAGGGTCACGGTAGAGTAGTAGTAGTTAGAAGGTGGCGGTAATGGTCAGAAAAAACAATCGAGAGCTAAACGATTAGGCATAAAAATTTTACCATGCCACCATTCATGGTCTAAAAATAGATCGCAATATCACATTGGTTGGTAAGTCACCGACATGGTATCAATGCAGATAGTCACCATGGTACTGCACACGATGAGAATGGTGATCGCGGTGACTATAGTAAACTGACAGTGGAAGGTCAAGGCGGGTAGCAAGATGGCTACTGTGGTACCATGGATAGTCTACAGGGAGACCACAGTAGCGAGATAACAATTGGGAGAAGGCCTTAATGGTTAAGACAGTCATACCATCAGTTTGAAAGATAATGACCATGGTATAGTGGTAAACACAATAAAGGCTGCATACAAAGTTTACCGCTTTACCACAGGTATAGATTTTACTGCATGTGATATAGCAATGGTTGTTTGATGACCGCCAAGCTAACCCTCTACCACACAACCGCGGACTGTTTGAAGGCTATCCATGGTAAAGTGGTAGGGAGAAAAACTTAAAGGGTTTAGGGAAGTGGTATAGGATATCAGTCATTTTTTCTTCCTTTTTGAACAACAGTAAAGTAATTTGAATGATTTTCAATGGGAAAAATGTTTTTTTATTGAAAAGATAGAAAAATATTCGATTCAAATAGGTAAAAGACCTTAGGATTTTCATGAAATTTTTGGTTCTAATAGGGTCAAGGGGAGAGGGGAGAGAGATAGAGGGATTGAGTGAGTAAGAGAGAGAGAGAAACCTAAGAGAGGGAAAGTGGGTAGGAGGGGTAGTCTTAAGAGAGAGAGGGAGGGAGTGGGAGAGAGATAGAGGGTAGAGGGTTAAGGGTAGATGGTTAAGGGTTGAGGGTAGAGGGTAGAGGGTTTAAGGGTTTAAGGGTTAAGGGTAGAGAGATAAGGGTAGAGGAAAGAGACATAGAAGAAGTGAGTGAGTGAGAGAGAGAGAGGGAGAGGGAGTCAGAGAGAGATAGAGGGTAGAGGGTAGAAGGTTTTAAGTTTTTAGAGTTTAGGGTTAAGAGTTGAGAGAGAGAGAGGGGGGGTACAAGGTAGAGATATCGAGAGAGAGGAGGAAAGGAGGGAGAAATAAATAGGTATAGAGGAAAAATAGGTAGAGAGAAGTAGATATGAAAGCATAGATAGAGGGAGTGGTAGGAATGGAGAGAGAGGTAAGAAAAAAACAAAAATAGTTCTAGGTAGATATAATTGAGAGGAGATAAAGAGAAGTAGGAGAGAGGGAAGAAGAGGTAGGGAGGGAGAGATACGTGATATAGAGAGAGGAGGGAGGGAGGGATATTTAAGGAGAGAGAGGTGAGATAGATAGAAATAAAGTAAAGAGGGGAGGGGAAGAGAGAGGTGATAGAGACAAGTAGAAGTGTAATGAGGAAGGTAGATAGATTGAGAGAGGGAGAGAGAGAGAGAGAGAGAGAGAGAGAGAGAGAGAGAGAGAGAGAGAGAGAGAGAGAGAAAATGAGGTATATAGGAGTAGGCTAGATAGAGAGATGTAGAGGGAATTTTGGTGGAAGAGAGAGAGGAGAGAGGGATAGGTAAAGATGGATAGTTGAGATAGATAGAAGGAGAGAGATATAGGTAGAGAGAGGGCAAAGAGATATAGAAAGAGGGGGAGGGAGAGAGGAGAGATAGAAAGAGGGGGAGTGAGGGAGAGATAGAGAGAGTAGAGAGGGACAAGGGAGATAGAGAGAGGTGATAGAGAGAGAATTAGAGATGGAAAGAAGGTGGAGATATTTAGAGAGAGGAGGTAGGAAGGGAGAGAGAAATATGTATAGAGGGAAAACTAGGTAAAGAGAAGTAGATATCAAAGGAGAGATATAGGGAGAGGTAGGGATAGAGAGAGAGGTTAGACAAAAATAGAGAGAGGTCTAGGTGGAGAGATGTGTGATGGAGCTGAAAATTAGAGAGATAAGGAGGAACGTGGAGAGATTGAGAGGTAAGGAGGGGAGAGAGAGAAATATGTATAGAGAGATAGGTTAGATTGTGAGAAGTAGAGAGAAAAGGTGGGTGAAAGGAAGAGAGAGGGAGAGAGAGAGGGGGAGAAAGAGAGGTGAGGTAGAGAGAAGTATAAAGGGAAGGAGAGAGAGGGGGATATAGAGAAAATTAGAGAGCGAGGGAGGGAAGGAGAGAGAAGTGAGATAGAGAGAACTACAAAGGGAATCTTAGGTCTCTCACTCACTCACACATTCCCTCTCTCTCTCTCCCTCTCTCTCTCTCCACTATAACCTTAACCTAAACTCTTAAACCCTAAACCTGTAAAAAATCTACCCTCTACCCTCTACCCTCTATCTCTCTCCAACTCCCTTCCCTTCTCTCTCACTCAACTCTCTCGCTCCTACCCCCTCTCCCTCTCTCAAGTCTCTCTCTCTCACTCACTCTCTCTATCTATCTCCCCTCCATCCTTAACCCTTAACCATTAAACCATCTACCCTCTACCTTTTAACCTCTATGTATTTGCAATTCCCGCCCTCCCTTTCTCTCTCTCAAGTCTCCCCCTCCTACTTCCTCTCTTTGTTTTAGGTCTCTCTCTCACTCATTCACTCCTTCTATCCCTCTACCCTCTACCCTCTACCCTCTACCCTCTACCCTATACCGTCTACCATCTACCCTCTCTCCTCTACCATCAACTCTTAACCCTCTGCCCTCTATCACTTTTTCACTCCCTCCCTCTCTCTCTCACTAATTCCCTATATCTCTCTCTCCTTTAGCCTTAACTATAAATGCTAAACCCTTAAGAAATCTACCCTCTACCCTTAACTTTACCCTCTACTTCTATTTATCTCCTCCCACCTCTATCTACCTAGAGCTCTCTTTGTTTTTTTATCACCTCTCTCTCCATCCCTACCTCTCCCTCTATCTTTGCTTTCATATCTACTTCTCTCTACCTATTTTTCCCTCTATACCTATTTATCTCTCCCTCCTTTCCTCCTCTTTCTCAATATCTCTACTCTCTCTCTCTCTCTCTCTCTCTCTCTCTCTCTCTCTCTCTCTCTCTCTCTCTATTTCTCTCATCTCTACACTTAACCCTAAACCCTTAAACCCTCTACCCTGTTAGAACCCAAAAAAATTCATTAAAGAAACTTGAATGATTTTCCCTTTTGAACCTAAATTTTCCATCAATACCATAAAGGAGTTTATTCATTTATATCCATTACTTACCTATCTTTTCATAATATTTCATTTACCACCTTACCCCCATTTAATTTCTCATTATATTCCTATCTTTTTCTTTAAAATTTATTTCTCCCCTTTTCAAAAATGCTCATACATTTATACCTCTACCGCTCCCTAAGTGATCACTTCATATATTATTCACCGCCCAACCTTGGCTTCCCACAAACCAGCCTGGGGTATAGCGATAAAGATCAATCAAGGAAACCCTCACCATTGCACTATGGAGGGTAATATTGAGGGTCGTGGTAGAGAAGTAGTAGTTAGAAGGTGGCGGTAATGGTCAGAAAAAACAATCGGCAGCTAAATGATTAGGCACAAAGTTTTTATTGCACCACCATGCAAGGTCTAAAAATAGACTGCAGTATCGCATTGGTCGATAAGTCACAGACACTGCATCAATGCAAACAGTCACCACGGTACTGCACATGGTGAGAATGGTGACTGCGGTGACTATAGTAAACTAATAGTGGAAGGTCAAGGTAGGCAACAAGATGGCTACCGCGGTACCATGGATAGTCTACAGGGAGACCACGGTAGCGCGGTAATAGTTGGGAGAAGGCCTTAATGGTTAAGATAGACATACCATCGGTTTGAAAGATAATGACCATGGTATAGTGGTAAACACAATAAAGGCAACATACAAAGTTTACTGCTTTACCATAGCTATAGATTTTACTGCACGTGATATAGCAGTGGTTGTTTGATAGAGGGATTGAGTGAGTAAGAGAGAGAGAGAGACCTAAGAGAGGGAGAGGGGGTAGGAGGGAGAGTCTTGAGAGAGAGAGGGAGGGGGTGGGAGAGAGATAGAGGGTAGAGGGTTAAGGATAGATGGTTAAGGGTAGAGGGTAGAGGGTAGAGGGTTTAAGGGTTTAAGGGTTAAGGGTAGAGGGACAAGGGGAGAGGAAAGAGACATAGAAGAAGTGAGTGAGTGAGAGAGACTTAAGAGAGGGAGAGGAAGTAGGAGGGAGAGAATTGAGAGAGAGAGAGGGAGAGGGAGAGAGAGTCAGAGAGAGATAGAGGATAGAGGGTAGAAGGTTTTAAGTGTTTAGAGTTTAGGGTTAAGAGTAGAGAGATAGGGGGGTGGAACAAGGTAGAGATATTGAGAGAGAGGAGGAAAGGAGAGAGAAAGAAATAGGTATAGAGGGACAAATAGGTAGAGAGAAGTAGATATGAAAGCAGAGATAGAGGGAGTGGTAGGAATGGAGATAGAGGTAAGAAAAAAACAAAGATAGTTCTAGGTAGATATAATTGGCAGGAGATAAAGAGAAGTAGGAGAGAGGGAAGAAGAGGTACAGAGGGAGAGATAGGTGAGATAGAGAGAGGAGGGAAGGAGGGATATTTAAGGAGAGAGAGGTGAGATAGATAGAAATAAAGTAAAGAGGGGAGGGGAAGAGAGAGGTGATAGAGATAAGTAGAGGAGTAATGAGGAAGGTAGATAGATTGAGAGAGGGAAAGAGAGAGAGAGAGAGAGAGAGAGAGGGAGAGAGAGAGAGATAAAATGTGGTATATAGGAGTAGGCTAGACAGATAGATGTAGAGGGAATTTTGGTGGAAGAGAGAGAGGAGAGAGGGATAGGTAAAGATGGATAGTTGAGATAGTTAGAAGAAGAGAGATATAGGTAGAGAGAGGGAAAAGAGATATAGAAAGAGGTGGAGGGAGAGAGGATAGATAGAAAGAGGGGGAGGGAGGGAGAGATAGAGAGAGTAGAGAGGGAGGAGAGAGAGAGAGGTGATAGAGAGAGAATTAGAGATGGAAAGAAGGTGGACATATTTAGAGAGAGGAGGCAAGGAGGGAGAGAGAAATAGGCATAGAGGGAAAACTAGGTAAAGAGAAGTAGATATGAAAGGAGAGATATAGGGAGAGGTAGGGATAGAGAGAGAGGTTAGAAAAAAATAGAGAGAGATCTAGGTGGAGAGATGTGTGATGGAGCTGAAAAGTAGAGAGATAAGGAGGAACGTGGAGAGATTGAGAGGTAAGGATGGGGGAGAGAGAAATATTTATAGAGAGATAGGTTATATTGTGAGAAGTAGAGAGAAAAGGTGGGTGAAAGGAAGAGAGAGGGAGAGAGAGAGGGGGAGAAAGAGAGGAGAGATAGAGAGAAGTATAAAGGGAAGGAGAGAGAGGGGGATATAGAGAAAATTAGAGAGCGAGGGAGGGAAGGATAGAGAAGTGAGATAGAGAGAACTACAAAGGGAATCTTAGGTCTCTCACTCACTCACACATTCCCTCTCTCTCTCTCTCCCTCTATCTCTCTCCACTATAACCTTAACCTAAACTCTTAAACCCTAAACCCGTAAAAAATCTACCCTCTACCCTCTATCTATCTCCAACTCCCTTCCCTTCTCTCTCACGCAACTATATCACTCCTACCCACTCTCCCTCTCTCAAGTCTCTCTCTCTCACTCAATCTCTCTATCTATCTCCCCTCCATCCTTAACCCTTAAGCATTAAACCATCTACCCTCTACCCTTTAACCTCTATCTATTTGCAATTCCCTCCCTCCCTTTTTCTCTCTGTTTTAGGTCTCTCTCTTAGTCATTCACTCCTTCTATCCCTCTACCCTCTACCCTCTACCCTCAACCCTATACCCTCTACCATCTACCCTCTCTCCTCTACCATTAAATCTTAACCCTCTTCCCTCTATCACTTTTCCACTCCCTCCCCCTCTCTCTCACTAATTCCCTATATCTCTCTCCTTTACCCTTAACTATAAACCCTAAACCCTTAGCCCTTAAACCCTTAATAAATCTACCCTCTACCCTTAACTTTACCCTCTACTTCTATTTATCTCCTCCCACCTCTATCTACCTAGACCTCTCTTTGTTTTTTTATCACCTCTCTCTCCATCCCTACCTCTCCCTCTATCTCTGCTTTCATATCTACTTCTCTCTACCTATTTTTCCCTCTATACCTATTTATCTCTCCCTCCTTTCCTCCTCTTTCTCAATATATCTACCTTCTTTCCCTCTCTACTTCTCTCTCTCTATATTTGTCTCATCTCTACACTTAACCCTAAACCCTTAAACCCTCTACCCTATTAGAACCCAAAAAAAATTCATTAAAGGAACTTGAATGATTTTCCCTTTTGAACCTAAATTTTCCATCAATACCATAAAGCAGTTTATTCATTTATATCCATTACTTTCCTATCTTTTCATAATATTTCATTTACCACCTTACCCCCATTTAATTTCTCATTATTTTCCTATCTTTTTCTTTAAAATTCATTTCTCCCCTTTTCAAAAATTCTCATACATTTTATACCTCTTCCACTCCTTTAGCAATCACTTCATATCTTATTCACCGCCCAACCACGGCTTCCCACAAACTAGCTCAGGGTATAGCGATAAAGAGCAGTCAAGGAAACCCTCACCATTGCACCATGGAGGGTAATATTGAGGGTCGTGGTAGAGTAGTAGCAGTTAGAAGGTGGCGGTAATGGTCAAAAAAACAATCGGCAGCTAAATGATTAGGCACAAAATTTTTACTGCGCCACTGTGCATGGTCTAAAAATAGACCATAGTATCGCATTGGTCGGTAATTCACCGACATGACATCAATATAGACAGTCACCACGTTACTGCACATGGTGAGAATGGTGACCATGGTAACTATGGTAAACTGACAATGGAAGCTCAAGGTGGGCAACAAGATGGCTACTACGGTATAGTGGATAGTCTACAGGGAAACCACGGTAGCGTGGTAATAGTCAAGAGAAGACCTTGATGGTTAAGATACTCATACCATCGGTTTGAAAGATAATAGCCATGGTATAGTGGTAAACACAATAAAGGGCGCATACAAATTTTACAGCTTTACGACGAGTATAGATTTTACTGCATGTGTTATAGCGGTGGTTGTTTGATGACTGCCAAGCTGACCCTTTACCGCACAACCACAGATTGTTTGAAGGCTATATGCTGCAAAGTGGTAGGGAGAAAAACTTAAAGGTTTTAGGGAAGCAGTATAGGATATAAGTCATTTTTTCTTCCTTTTTGAACAATGATAAAATAATTTGAATGATTTTCGATGGGAAAAATGATTTCTTTATGGAAGAGATAGGAAAATATTCGATTCAAATAGGTAAAAGACCTTAGGATTTTCATGAAATTTTTGGTTCTAATAAGGTTAAGGGGAGAGGGGAGAGAGATAGAGTGATTCAGTGAGTAAGAGAGAGAGAGAGAGACTTGAGAGAGGGAGAGGGGGTAGGAGGGAGAGTCTTGAGAGAGAGTGGGAGGGAGTGGGAGAGAGATAGAGGGTAGAGGGTTTAAGGGTTTAAGGGTTAAGGGTAGAGGGATAGGGAGAGAGGGGAGAGACATAGAAGAAGTGAGTGAGTGAGAGAGACTTAAGAGAGGGAGAGGAAGTAGGAGGGAGAGAATTGAGAGAGAGAGAGGGAGAGGGAGTCAGAGAGAGATAGAGGATAGAGGGTAGAAGGTTTTAAGTGTTTAGAGTAGAGAGAGAGGGGAAAGAAGGCAGAGACATTGAAAGAGAGGAGGCAAGGAGGGAGAAAGAAATAGGTATAGAGGGACAAATAGGTAGAGAAAAGTAGATATGAAAGAAGAGATAGAGGGAGTGGTAGGAATGGAGAGAGAGGTAAAAAAAAAAAGAAGATAGCTCTAGGTAGATATAATTGGGAGGAGATAAAGAGAAGTAGGAGAGAGGGAAGAAGAGGTAGGGAGGGAGAGATAGGTGAGATAGAGAGAGGAAGGAGGGAGGGATATTTAAGGAGAGAGAGGTAAGATAGATCGGAAGAAAGTAAAGAGGGGAGGTGAAGAGAGAGGTGATAGAGATAAGTAGAGGTGTAATGAGGAAGGTAGATACATTGAGAGAGGGAAAGAGAGAGAGAGAGAGAGAGAAAGAGAGAGCAAGATAGAGAGAGATAAAATGAGGTATATAGGAGAAGGCTAGATAGAGAGAGGGGAGAGAGGGATAGGTAAAGATGGATAGTTGAGATAGATAGGAGAGAGATATAGGTAGAGAGAGGGAAAATAGATATAGAAAGAGGGGGAGGGAGGGAGAGATAGAGAGAGTAGAGAGAGAGGGGAGAGATTGAGAGAGGTGATACAAAGAGAATTAGAGATGGAAATAAGGTGGAGATATTTAGAGAGAGGAGGCAAGGAGGGAGAGAGAAATATGTATAGAGGGAAAACTAGATAGAGAGAAGTAGATATGAAAGGAGAGATATAGGGAGAGGTAGGGATAGAGAGAGAGGTCTAGGTGGAGAGATGTGTGAGGAGCTAAAAATTGGAGAGATAAGGAGGAACGTGGAGAGATTGAGAGGTAAGGAGGGGGGATAGAGAAATATGTATAGAGAGATAGGTTAGATTGTGAGAAGTAGAGAGAAAAAGTGGGTGAAAGGAAGAGAGAGGGGGAGAAAGAGAGGTGAGATATAGATAAGTATAAAGGGAAGGAGAAAGAGGGGGATATATAGAAAAATAGAGAGGGAGGGAGGGAAGGAGAGAGATGTGAGATAGAGAGAACTACAGAGGGAATCTTAGGTCTCTCACTCACTCATTCATTCTCTCTCTCTCTCTCTCCACTATAACCTTAACCTAAACCCTTAACCCTTAACTCTTAAACCCTAAACCCGTAAAAAATCTACCCTCTGTCTCTCTCCAACTCCTGTCGCCTCTCTCTCACTCAACTCTCTCACTCCTACCCCCTCTCCCTCTCTCAATTATCTCTATCTCACTCAATCTCTCTATCTATCTCCCCTCCATCCTTAACCCTTAACCATTAAAACCTCTACCCTCTACCCTTTACCCTCTATGTATTTGCAATTCTCTCCCTCCCTTTCTCTCTCTCAAGTCTCTCCCTCCTACTTCCTCTCTCTCTTTTAGGTCTCTCTCTTACTCATTCACTCCTTCTATCTCTCTCCCCTCTACCCTCTACCCTATAACCTCTACCTCTACCCTTCACCCTTTACCCTCAATCCTCTACCCTCTACCCTCTACCCTCTACCCTCTACCATCTACCCTCTACCCTCTACCCTCAATCTTATACCCTCTACCCTCTACCCTCTACCCTCTACCATCTACCTTCTACCCTCTACCATCTACCTTCTACCTTTAACTCTTAACCCTCTACCCTCTATTGCTTTCCCACTCCCTCCCTCTCTCTCTCTCACTAACTCCCTATATCTCTCTCATTTACGATTAACTCTAAAACCTAAACCCTTAGCCCTTAAACCCATAAGCACTCTACCCTCTACCCTTAACTCTACCCTCTACTTATCTTTATTTCCTCCCACCTTCTCTTCCCTAATACCTCAACCCTTAAAACCTTAAACACTGAACCCTAAACCCTAAACCCTAAACCTTCAACACTCAATCCTTAAACCCTCAACACTCTACCATCAACCCAATAACCTCAACCCTAATCCCTCAATAATTAAACCCATAAACCCAATTAAAATATCTACCCTAATCCCTCTCTTAGGTATGTCACTCACTCACTCCCTCTATCTCTCTCTAATTCCCTCTCTCTCCCACTCCCTCTCTGTCACTCTCTCCCACTATGTCTTTCTTCCTCTCTCTCTCCCTCTATCATATATCTCCCTCCCACTCTCTCTCTCCCTCTATCTCATGTATCTCCCCCAACCCCCTCCATCTCTCTCAAATCAATCTATCTTGAGTACTCCCTCTCCCTCGAGTACTCCCTCTCACTCGCAACCCCTCTCTATCTCTCAAGTCTCTCTCTCACTCCTTGTATCTCTCCCATCCCTCTATCTCTCACTCCCTCTCTCTCCTACTCTCTTAGGTATCTCCTTCCCACCCCCTCTCTCCCAATTTTTCTCCCTCTCCCTCCCCCTCTCTCCTACTCTCTTAGGTATCTCCTTCCCACCCCCTCTCTCCCAATTTTTCTCCCTCTCCCTCCCTCTCTCTTACTCTCTCTTTATGTCTTTATCTATCTACTTTTTAGCTCCATCACACATCTCTCCACCTAGACCTCTATTTATTTTTGTCTCACCTCTCTCTCCATCCCTACCTCTCCCTATATCTCTACTTTCATATATACTTATCTCTACCTAGTTGTCCCTCTATACCTATTTCTCTCTCCCTCCTTGCCTCCTCTCTCTCAATATCTCCACTTTCTTTCCCTCTCTAATTCTCTCTCTATCACCTCTCTCTATCTCTCTCCTCCCTCTCTTATCTCTCTATCTCTTCCTCCCTCCCCCTATTTCTATATCTATTTACCTTCTCTCTACCTATATCTTTCTCGTTCTATCTATCTCAACTATCCATCTTTACCTATCCCTCCTTCCTCTCTCTCTATCTATCCTACTCCTATATACCTCTTTTTCTCTCCCTCTATATTTCCCTCTCTCAATCTATCAACATTCCTCATTATGCCTCTACTTATCTCTATCACCTCTCTCGTTCCCCCTCCCCTCTTTAATATCTTTCTCTCTATCTCACCTCTCTCTCCTTAAATATCCCTCACTCCCGCCTCTCTCTATCTAACCTATCTCTCCCACCCTACCTCTTCTTCCCTCTCTCCTCCATTCTCTACTTCCCTTTATCTCCCCTCACTCACCTTACCTACCTCTCTCTCTCTCCCTATCTCACCTCTCTCTAAATCCTTATCTCTCCCTTGATCCCTACCTCTCCATCCATTTATCCTTCCCTCTCCACTTCTCTATATCTCCCTTTACTCTCTCTACCTACCTCTCTCTCTCCATCTCTACCTCTCCCTCTAGCTCTCCTTAACTCTCTACTTCTCTCTACCTACGTATCCCTCTATACCCCATTCTCTCCATCCTTCCCTCTCTTAATCTATCCACCTTCCTTCTTCTCTCTCTAACTTCTCCCTCCCTTCCCCTCTCTCCTTCCCTCTCTACTATATCTCTATCTCAACTCTCTCTACCTACATATATATCCCTCCATCATCTCTCTCTCTCTCTTTCTCTCTCTCTCTATCTCTCTATCTCTCTATCTCTCTCTCTCTCCTACCCCCTCTCCCTCTCTCAAGTCTCTATATCTATCTCATCTACCCTCTATCTATCTCCCACTACCTCTCTCTCTTTATCTCTCTCTATCTCATGTTTCTCCCTCCTACCCATCTCCCTATTTCAAGTCTCTCTCGCTCACTCTCTCACTCCTATATTTTCCCACTGTACCTTTAGCCCTCTAACCTCTATCTCTCTCCCAATCACCTTGTCTCTCTCTCAAGACTCTCCCTCCTATCCCCTCGCCCTCTTTCAGGTCTCTCTCACTCACTCACTCACTCCCTCTATCTTCCTCCCCTCTACCCTTAACCCTTAAAACCTCTACCCTTTATCTCTCTCTCACCCCCTCCCTCCCTCCTACCCTTTTCCCCCCTCTCAGGTCTCTCACTTAGTCACTCACTCCCTATTTCTCTCACTCCTTGTATCTCTCCCATCCCTCTATCTCTCACTCCCTCTCTCTCCTACTCTCTTAGGTATCTCCTTCCCACCCCCTATCTCCCACTTTTTCTCCCTCCCCAACCTCCTGAGGGTTGAGGATTGAGGGATTAAGAAGGTATGGGGGTTGATGGATTAGGGTTTAAGGGCTAAGGATTGAGAGTTTAGGGATTAAGATGGTATAGGGGTTTATGGATTAGGGTTTGAGGATTGAGGGTTGAGGGTTGAGGGATTAAGAGGGTATAGGGGTTGAGGGATTAGGTTTTAAGGGTTGAGGGTTGGTGGATTAAGAGGGTATAGGGTTTGAGGGATTAGGGTTTAAGGTTTGAGGGTTGAGGGTTGAGGGTTGAGGGATTAGGAGGGCAGGGCTGAGGATTAGGGGTTAAGGGCTTGAGGCTGAGAGACAGAGCCACAATAATAGCTGGAGAGATTAATATGCATGGCTGAGGGATTAGGGTTTAAGGGTTGAGGGTTGAGGGTTGAGGGATTAAGAGGGTAAAGGGGTTGAGGGATTAAGGTTTAAGGGTTGAGGGTTGAGGGCTAAGGGTTGAGGGATTAAGATTGTAGAGGGGTTGAGGGATTAGGGTTTAAGGGTTGAGGGATTAAGAGGGTATGGGGATTGATGGATTAGGTTTTAAGGGTTAAGGGTTGAGGGATTTGGGTTGAAGGGTTGATGGATTAAGAGGGTATGGGGGTTAAGGGATTAGTGTTTAAGGGTTAAGGCTTGAGGTTTAAGGGATTAAGAGGGTATAGTGGTTGATGGATTAGGGTTTAAGGGTTGAGGGTTAAGTGTTGAGGGTTGATAGGTATAGGGGTTAATGGATTAGGGTTTAATTTTTGAGGGGTAAGGGTTAAGGGATGAGGGATTAATATTATATAGGGTTTGATTGATTAGGATTTAAGGGTTGAGGGTTGAGGGTTTGAGGGATTAGGGTTTAAGGGTTGAGGGTTGAGGTATTAGGGTTAAAGGGTTAAGGGTTGAGGGATTAAGAGGGATTTGGGTTGAAGGGTTGAGGGTTGAGGGATTAAAAGGGTATGGGGGTTGAGGGACTATGGTTTAAGGGTTGAGGGTTGAGGGATTAAGAGGGTATGGGGGTTGAGGGATCAGGGTTTAAGGGTTGAGGGTTGAGGGTTGAGGGATTAAATGGGTATGGAGGTTGAGGGATTAAGGTTTAAGTGTCTACCTATTTTTCCCTCTATACCTATTTCTCTCTCTCAATATCTCTACCTTCTTTCCCTCTCTACCTCTCTCTCTCTCTCTACTCTTAAACCTAAACCCTAAACACTTAAAACCCTCTACCCTATACCCTCTATCTCTCTCCCACTCCCTCTCCCTCCCTCTCTCTCAATTTTCTCCCTCCTTCCCCCTCTCCCCCTCTCCCTCTCTCAATTCTTTCTCACTCACTCACTCATTCTATGTCTCTGCCCTCTACCCTTAACCCTTAAACCCCTAAACCCTCTACCCTCAACCCTTAACCATCTAACCTTAAACCTCTACCCTCTATCTCTCTCACAATAATTTCCCTCCTACCCCCTGTCCCTCTCTCAAGTCTCTCTCACTGACCCAATCCCTCTATCTCTCTCCCCTCTCCCCTCAACCCTAAAACCTTAACCCTTAAACCCTAAACCCTTAAACCCTCTACCATCTACCCTTAACCATCTAACCTCTATCTCTCTCCTACTTTATCCCTCTCTCTCAAGACTCTCCCTCCATCTGTCCCTCCCTCCATCTCACCTTTTCTTCCCTAATCCCTCAACCTTATACCCTCAACCCGTAAAAACCTTGAACACTCAACCCTATACCCTAAACCCTCAACCCTCAACCCTTAAATCCTAAACCTCTAAACCCTCTACTCTCTACCCTCAATCCAATACTGTCAAACCTAATCCCTCAACCCTTAAACCCTTAAACACAATTAAACTCTCTACCCTAATCCCTCAACCCTCTACCTTCAATCCTAAACCCTCAACCCTAAAACCTCAACCCCTATACCTTGTACCCTATATGTTGGACCTTGAACCCTAATCTATCAACCCTATACCCTCAACCATCTACCCTCATCCTTAAAATCTTGACCCTCAACCCTTAAACCCTAAATTATTAAACCCTTAACCCTCAATCCTCAACCCTCAACCCTTAATCCTTTAATCCTCAACCCTAAACCATGAACCCTTATACCCTCTACCTTATACATTAGACCCTTAATGCTAATCCTTCAACCATATACCCTTAAACCTATACCATAAAACCCTCTACCATCAACCCTAAACCCTTCAACCTTATACCCTCTACCCTCAACCCTCTACCCTCTACCCTCTACCCTATACCCTCAACCCAATACCCTAAACCATCAATCCTATACCCTCAATTCTCAACCCTCTATCCTATACATTAGATCCTCAACCCTCATATATATATCTATCCCTCTCTCCTATTCTCTCCTCTCTATCTCACTTCTCCACCATATCTCCCTCCATCTCTCCCTCCATCTCTCCCTCCATCCTTCCCTCCCTCTCTACTCTAATCCATCAACCTTGTACCCTAAACCCTTAAACCCTTAAAAACTCAACCCTCACCCCAATACCCTCTACCCTAAACCGAATACCCTTTAACATCAACCATATACCCTCAACCCTTAAACTCTCAAACCCAAGTAAAATCTTTACCCTAATCCCTCAATCCTCAACCCTTAATCCCTTGACCCTTAAACCCTCTACCCTCTACCCTCTACCCTCAACCCTCAACCCTCAACCCTCAACCCTCAACCCTTAAACCCTCTACCCTCTACCCTCTACCCTATAAAATAAACCCTCAACCCTTAATTATCAACCCTTGACCCTTAATACCTAAACCCTAGGTAGGTAGGGGAACATAGGTGAGATACATAGTGATGAAGGGAGAGGTAGGTAAAAAAAGGGATAGGGGATATAAATATAGGTAGAAATGGTAGGAGATGTAGAGAGAGGAGATATAGAGATAATTAGAGAGGGGAGGGAGGGACAAGTATGGAGTAGATAGAGGTGTGTGTGTTTGTGTGTGTGTGTGTGTGTGAGAGAGAGAGAGAGAGAGAGAGAGACAATTGAGATATAGAGTGATGGAGGGAGAAGTGGGTAAAGAGAGGGAGAGGGGAGATAAAGATAAATATAGAGGGAAGGAGATGTAGAGAGAGATAATAGATAGAGAGAAGTGGAGAGTGGAGGGATGGTGGGAGAGGAAAGGATGAGATAGAGGTGAGTGTGTGTGACAGGGAGAGAGATTTAGAGGAGAGAAAATGAGGGGATAGAGGAAGGGGGAGAGAGAGAAATATATTAGAGAGGGAAGGAGGGAGAGATATAGAGTAGAGAGGGAAGAAGAGAATAAGAGATAAAGATGAGTGAGGGAGAGAGTGGTAGGTAGTGGAGTGAGAGGTAGGTTGAGAGGGAAGGAGAGAGGGATGGATAGGAGGGAGATAGGGAAGGAGGGAGAGTGAGATGGAGAGAGTGGTGAGATAGAGAGTAGAGAGGTAAGTAGAGAATCAAAAATAGAGATAAAGAGAGAGAGGGGGGTTGGAGGGAGGGAGAGGTAGAAAGGGATAAGTGATACATAGAGAGGGAATGAGGGAAAGTGGGATAGAGAGAGAAAGGTGATTTATAGAGGGAAAAAGAGGGAAGGAGGGAATCTAGGAGAGAGGGAATGATTATTTAGAGAGGAGGGGGTGATAGAGAGAGATGGAGAGAGAGAAAGAGAGGGATGGAAAGATAGAGAGAGAGGTAGGTAGAGGAAGGGAGAGGAGAGATATAGAGTAGAGAGGGAAAGAGGTAGGGAAGGAGGCATAAATGAGATAGAGAGGGAAAGCGAGAGGAGAGATAAAGAGTACAAAGGGGAGGGAGAGTTAGGGAGATAGAGGTGTGTGTGTGAGTGAGAGAGAGAAAGAGGGGGAGGGAGGGAGGGATAATAGTGAGAGAGATTGGGAGGAGAGACAAAAATAAGTGGAGGGAGGGTGAGGTCGAGTGAGGGAGGGAGAGGAGAGATAGAGAAAATTAGAGAGGGAAGGATGGAGGGAGGGAGTGTTAGCGAGGGAGATAGAGGTTTGTGAGAGAGAGAGAGAGAGAGAGAGAGAGATAGAGATTGGTGGGATAGAGAGGGGAGAGGGAGGGAGAGAGAATTATTAGATAGAGAGGAGAGAGTTAGAGAGAAAGTGGGGGAAGAGAGGGATAAAGAGTGAGAAAGATATGTAGGTAGAGGGAGAAAAAGAATAGATAGAGAGTGGAGATGGAAAGAGGTAGGGAGGGAGACATAAGTTAGATACAAATTGATGGAGGGAGAGGTAGGTAAAGAGAGAGAGGGGAGGGGGGGAGGCAGATGTAGGAGGAGATAGAGGGGTGTGAGAGAGAGAGAGAGAGAGAGAGAGAGAGAGCAAGGGAGAGAGAGAGAGGGAGTGGAGAGATAAAGAGTAGAGAGAAGGAGAGAAAGTTGATACAATTTTCTGACTACTAAAATTTGACCTCTTGATTACTAAAATTTGAATTGCTGATTACTCCAATTTGACTAAGTCTACAATTTTTAAGATCTTCCAAAAACTAGAATTTGCATTATAATTCCTAGAGATTTGAACTGCTCTCAAACATGCTACCTATATACATGTAATATAACTTAAAGAAACTTATACTTAAATTTTTATTTCACGTATATAGTTTCCTTGGAAGAGAAAGTGAAAATAAAAGAGTTTAGAAAAATGCATTCCAAAATTCATTACAAAAAGAAAGAGAACTCACACTTGTTCACTCATTCCAAAATTCAAGCCATTTGGAGAGCGCCAAATTTGGCGCTCGCCAAATGTGGCACTTTTCAAATTTGACGAGCACAATATGACCTATTATGGGTTTTTTTTAGCAATTTGGCATCAAAACTGTGTCACAGATTGGTGCACTTACCCTTATTTTCTTATCTAAAATGTTGACTTAATTCCGAGTAAGATGAGTTCAAGGTAGAAATGGAAATATGAATTAATTTAATTCATGTATCATGACAATTTCATGTTATTGTTGATTAAGAACATGCTTTACATTTAAAATTTGATTTCTTGAACATCAATTCTAGTTAGAATCTTGTATTTTCATGTTTAGTAGAGATAGTCAAATAAATCAGATGTAGACCATGATGTAGATAGATTTATTCAAGAAAGATTATCTAGGAAAAGTTGTTGAGATCATATTTATTGTTTGTAAATGTGAAAACATAGATAAGATGTGTTTTATCTTATGTTGTGGGAGGTTATATTTTGGGATGAGTGCTGAAAATGGGTTAATAGAGAGATAGGTTTTTCTTTTGAAAAATCTATATTTTTAGTTGTACATACAACAATGCTTGGCCAAGCATTTTTAGTCCATTGTGTTGAATGGTTCAAATTTATGATGTAATATCTATAATATCCTTGCATAGATCTTGCATGTTCTAAACATAGATAGAAATTAATGTAGATGTATGACACACACCAGATTCTACCTTGCATATTTTATCTCTTTCTAAGTATTATATATAGGGTCGAGCATTCTTTGAGTTAGGAACAATATCAGGGAAGCATAGCTTCATGGTTGGGAAGAAAGGTTCTTGAACCATGTTCTCATCCATCAGATGTAGCAAGATGTGGAGAATCACATGGAATCCCATATTCATGATATTGTATTATGTATATCATGATGTAAATTGAGTTGACTAAGTGGTAAGATGGCCCAAGTTACACTTTATAATTTGTAAAACTCACATTTGGAAATGAATATTAAATATTATTTCGACATGAGATGCTATGATGTAAAATAGCTAATTGATTGTCTTTAATTTTTATTATTCATAATGTCTTTTTAATTTTAGTTGTGTTATTCACGTATAACACATTACATATGGGTATGTGCAAGATCATGATGGCCTATGTGGTTGACGAATATTTTTTACCCAAAATTGATGAAATGAAAAGGGTTTTTAAATAAGATTCTTAGCTTTCCACCAATATAAATTATACTTTACTTTGAATTTAATAAATAATTATTATTCATTTTCTATTTGAATTACAACTAAAGTCTTCATTGATAGGTTGATTGAAAAACATCTATAGCTTTCAAATGGTATCATATTTTTTGAATTAAAAATATGTGTCACATTATATGCTTCACATACTATAGGATTAAAGAAAAATAATTTCATGAAGTTTTGACCAAGTTAAGGTGGTTAGACATACAAGTTTTTATATTTTTTAAAAGTTGTAATAATAAAATCATAATTAATTATTTATTTGGAAAAAAATTACAAAAAAATATGCATCACATCAAGATATGAGTCCTCTACTTATATCTAAAATATTATTAAAAAATATTATCATTTTATTATGGTTAGGCTGGTCAGACAAACACCTACTTATTTTTCCCCTAAAATTTAAGTACTACTGCATTGAAATTTCAAATTTTCAACAAATAGATTTTTTATTTTTTAAAATAAACCTAGTATTTTAGAAAATGCATTCGATTTGATACATATTCTATCTTTACATATTTTTGAAATAATATAGATAACTTATTCAATTTTTTTAGTCAAGTTTCCTAACTCTGATTTTTTTGAATTTTATCGCCACTCAAGGGACTATTTTTTCCATGATGATCCTGCACATACCCATATGCCTTTTCAAAGTACTTATTTAATTTAATACATTCATTTATTTATCATTCCCCATGTCAAAAAAAAATTCATATATGATAAATTTTGAGTATTTATGTTATTTATTAACTTCCTACATATATGTAAAAGGGATTTTATTCTCCCTCTAAGGGTAGTAAAGGGTTGTTTAATATATTTTGCAATGTATAAGAAAACTATAGATATCATATTATCTTTTTTTTTTAAATGCTTTCAAAAATAAATAGTGAAGTAAAAGTTGTAGAGAAAATATTAGATAGTTGAGGTGGACTATCAAATTTTATTTCTAATTAATTGTGAATAGTTAGATTTTACATAGCTACATAGCCAAATAAATTGAGCAATGACATGAAAAGGTATTTGAAGGTCAAGTGAGTTACTGCAAAGCTTGTTATGTTTTAACTTGCTACTCTACTTTCCCCTAATAAATGGTCTAAGGTATTTAGAAGGAACTCATTTTGGAAGCCTTTTATGTTTCAAAATGAAACTAAAATTTAGTTGTATCATGAGTAGCTCAACCAATAAGAATTTTATAGAATATTACAACATTTTGATAGCCCTTTAAAATATTGGTATAGAAAACACTTAAAAGTTGGGAAAGATAGTACTTCATGATTTACCATGTATTTAGTTTGGAATTGATGTAAAAAATAGTTAAAGCTAGAAGCACTATCTTGCACTACACAAAATTTTATTCCCTTAATCCATAATTTCTTTTTTCCTAGGACCTTACTTCATACATCCCATTAAGCCATCCTATTACTCTAAGCTGTAAACCCTAAACCCTAAAGCCCTCATTTTTTCCTAGGATAGTTAAGCCACAGGTCCCCCTAAAACTATATTTAGGACCCCTTAATCCATCATATGTTATTAAATACCTCATAAATGTACATCTTAAAAAATAATATATATTCAACTTAATGAAATTTTGTTGCCTTGGGCAACTTCACTAAATTTTATTCACTTAAGGCATCCTACAAGGACCCATTAAGCCATAATATATTTTCATAATTTAATGTAATTTTTAATGAGATTTCACATCACATTAACAATTATTTATTTTTCATTTACATTTCTTACACATAAATGAGCCTGACACATTTTTTCATTTGTATTCAATTAGGTCATTTATATTGAATGGTTTAAGGGGATTTTTAAACATGTATCTTATATTTTGAAATTTGTATATATGATCAAGTTGAATGATGTGTGTATTTGTATGTATATGTATCCTACATTTAAACACTCGTGTAAGTTGAAAATTTAATTATTTATTGTAATTTTTTGCTTGCTTATTTATTTTGTATAATTTAATGTAGGTTTACTTATATAGATCATGGATCAAGTCGATATTGGTGATATCATTAATCCACATCTTTAGCCCCCTTCACCTTCACACCCTCCATCTCCAACCCCTCCACCTCCACCTCCACTTCCACTCCCACTTCCACCCCCTCCACCTCATAGCCCCCAACCTCCACCACCTAGATCCGATGAGGCTCTCTTGCAAGCACAAATCGATGATAATGTTAGATCCATTCAAGATCAAATAAATTATATTCAATATCTTCTTGAACTTTTTGAAATTATTCTTCAAAACTTGAATAAGCTAATCATTTATCCAATTTTATATACTTTCATAATTTTGATATTTTTCTCTTTATTAGATTTTTTCCAATTATGTAGATTTGATTTATTTCCTTACCACCCATTAGAAATTATCTAAATTCACTTTTATATGCATATGCCCATAAAAATAAATAATATTATTTATAAATTACCCATTGAACATTGAATTATATAGATGATCCCACTTTTCCTAATAAAAATGAAGCTTTCTAAAGCTTAAATCCCACCCTTTATAGTCCTACATTCTTGGATATAAACCCTAAACCATAAAAAAAAATACAATAACCCTAAATAAATCCTATATACTATAAAATAGGAAATACTTGTACCATACATCATAATTGAATCAAAGTTCCTTAAAACCTAAAATTTGGCCAAGTCACAAACTTAATGTACTTTAGAAATTCCAAACCCCATGGGGATTACAAATTAATAAATTTATTATATAGCATGTGTATTCAAAGGGTACTAGTAATAATCCTAGCTTACATTAAAATTACCCTATGAAACATAAAAAATATGGTGACCTTAACTTTAACTTCCATAACCTAAGGTCTATTATATCATTTATAGGATTTTGTTAAAATGCAAATTAACAAGGTGCATATATTGTCTTTCAACCTCCAAGGTGAGTCAATCAGGGTTGGATATGCATCATTTTGAGTCTTAGGTATGAATTGTAATTGACTTGGAGTGATTTCCTTAAATAGACTATATGATCTAGTATGATAAATTTAAAATCCTAAAGATAAATAGATGGAAACAATAATTTACAAATGGATATGGAAAGTGCAAACTGATGTGTACATGTCACCAAAAGATAATTCTTATTGTTGTAGAAATATTGGGTCACCCATAGGCAAATGGGTCCTATGAAATTTTTTTTAGTCCTCTATTGTTGGATCTGTGTTCTTGATTCCAGGTTACAAACTTGTCAGAATATTATCGATAAATTTTGTAGTTGAGTGTTTGTAGCTTGAAAAATTTGATGACAACAAAGAAAAAAATTCCAAATGGATCTTCAAAATCTCTTCAATCCTTTTTAAATTTTTAACCTAAACATTCACAAAGAGGGAATATGTTCTTCCATATAGGGGCTTGCCTCAGTCAAACCCTGTGTAAGTTTTTCCACATTCACAATGGAAAAATGTCAATTATAAAGGATAATTGAAAGGAAGAAAATGATGAATAAAAAATTGTAGCAACTCACCACCCTTTCCCTGGCTTCCTTGAAGGAATAAAATCATACACATCTCTTCAAGAATTTTTATCTTTCTTTATTGAATACTTGAATTCTTTAGAGACCTATTAAAATATTTTAGCCTTCACTAAATAATTGTAACATGAACAAACATAAACCTTGACATGATGTTAGATCTTGAATTGCTGCAATAAAGTTTGATAATGGTGCTCTTGAATTTTTAAATAGTTCTCTTGATTATTATTTTACCAATATACTTTAACTTAGTGCTTGTTATATTTAAAATGATAAAAATGATAGGTGTTTATCAACACTTACAAAAAACTGATCCTACAAGATAGAAATTATCACTTTATAGTTTAGGACATAGAACAACAAGTTTTGTATACTTCTCATTCAAGTAATACCTAGAGATCTCAATCCAAAGATGAAGTGAGGGGGAGATATCTTCAATAGGGTGACATAGTGTCTAATTAGAAAGTGAAAATGGGTTCACCACAAAGCAAGGGCTTGGAAAGACAAGAGATGAAAAAATCATGCAATGTACCATGCAAAACCTAACTAAATCACCTAGTAAATGAAATTGAAATAAAAAATATCAAACTAGAAATGAACAAAAGTGCACCTAAAAGAGTGGTGAGTTCAAAGCAAGATTCAAAACCCTAAAAATGTGTCACTTTATGTCCACTGGGACTCATATGATAGTCTGGGTGATTTAGTCCTTGATCATAATTTTTGTGCCAAAACTAGAATCTGATAGTGTATGCTTTGAATCTCCTAAAACCTATAAAATTTATTATACTAGGACTCATATTCCACAAGTGGTGTATATATCACAATATGATTTTATAGAGGGTCAAGATCTAAATTAGCTCTACAAACTCTTCTCTTCCTTCCACATTTTGTTTCCGGGTCTAATACCTTGATTTGCAACCTACAGATGATTTTTGGTGAATATGACAACCTTGTGATAACTTGATGACTTTCTTCAACATTGTAACCTAATATTCAAAGAATTTTCAAGGCTCAAAGCATGTAGATCTATAATCACACATGTAGAGAAAAATAAACTTGTTGATTTTTAGGGAATAAGGGTTTTCCTAGGTGAAACCATGTTTAGGTAATTAAAACAAATGATGAGGCAATGAAAAAACGATATGCAACGTGCAACATGGAACATGGAATATTACTAATGATACCTTGAATGATTCCTTGTAAATATGGAATGTAACATGAAGTGGCAATGAAGACTGTAGATCTAGATTTATAAATAAGTCTACAATAATGATTAGTCTTTGATCTTGAATTCTACATCACAACAATAGCTCAACAACATGATTGATGCTTGATAACCTTGACATGATAATGGATCTTGAATTTATGCAACAAATTATGATGAATTTTAACCTTGAATGCTTGATAAATTCTCTTTTAAACTCTCTTAATGCTCTTGTAAAGTCCTTAACTCTTGATGGCTCATGTGTATATTATGAATTCTTAGTGAAATAATGATTTGAGACCTTTTTCAATATAGGAAATCCATCCAATTTACCATTTATTAGATCCTAGAGGCTAACATTCATGAAATTTGGACTTAAAACCTTGGTTTCCCACTCAAAACCCTAAAAAGGGGCCAAATAGGACTCATATGCAACTTGTGGCATATAGTTCCCATCTAGATGGGACTTATACACACAAGGTGGTGTTTGGGTCCCACCAAGGATTTGCAGGTGGAGGAAATATCAAGGAGTTGAGAAATCAAGTATATTTATTGATCTTATTGAGATTTTTGTTGAAATAAGCTTATATATGCATAATATGGGGTCTTATGGGCCTATTAATGATGATATGATCATAAATGAAAGAAGGCCTAAAAATCAATGTCAAGGTGCGAATAAATATACTTTACAACATTAAATTAGAGAAAAATTAGGTCTATTTAGCTTAAAATGGCCCTAAATCCAATGTGAATGTTGAAAACACATTACAACACTAGATCAAGGCAACACTAAGTCCATTTAGTTTACAAGGGTCCTAAATTTAATGTGAAGTTGTAAGTGAATGCACTTTACACCACTAAATTAAGGAAAATTTAGGTTTATTTAGCATAAAAATGGCCCAAGACATAATGTGAAAGTGTTAAGAACATTACAAAACTAGATCAAGGTTACATTAAGTTCATTTTAATATTAATCATTCCAAAATCAAGTAAGGAAAAGAGAATTTTTTTGAACTATCACATTTAGCCCCCACTTTAGTGAGAGGATGAACTTGCTTCAAAATTACAATAAATTAGGCATTCAAAAGGGGTCCAAGTGTACTAATGTAGATGGTCTAGGATAATAGAGATCGAGGAGGTGTTCAAGCCTAGTGGAACCCCTAAAATTTTCCTAGTTCGCCTAAATTTCATGTTTAAATCATGATGGATCTAGTCTTGATTGCCACTAGGATTGGGGTTTTAAAGTTCCTTTTCATGCCTATACCCTTTTTTAGTCCTTGGGCTTGTAATTTTGTGTTGACTAGTTGTATTTGGTTACCAATTACCTCATAATCCTTATGTGGCCTCAAGCCTCATTGTTTTACCGACCCCAAAATTAGTCATCATGTCACAACTAGGAGGCCCCTCTTTTAATACAACTTTAAGCCCACATTCTTGAATGTATCTTAATTCAATCCCCATTGGTCTATCACCCACCACCTATTCATTTGAAAATACCCATGTGTAACCCACGATGAGTGATATAGTATTCTCTACACCATTTTTCCTTCATCATGCCTCATGTGTTCATTTACCACTGCTAGGAATCAACACCTGATGAGTGATGTAGTTAATATTTTAACTCTTCACTAGCCCTTTAACTATCAATTTTTGTTTTGTGTAGACTAGGGGTGAACCCACAACTACCAATGTGAGTTATTTACCATCACATGGGAATGAGGCCTCATCGATTTTGATTGGCCAAGGAGAGGATAACATGGGATGAGCAATGAAAGGTGTAGCTAGTGGCCAATATTCCTCTGTGATTAAAATTTATGGATTGTATCTCATCGTTGGCCTTCCCACTATCACTAGTTAAATTCCTAAAGAAAATTCAGGACCAATGATGCACGATGCATTATTGTGAGGGTGACACATAGAATTTCCTTAGTACATGACCTAGTACATAACAATTCATGAAAAGATATTCATGGGATAGTAAGGACTCAGAAATGGTAGGATGGAGTTTTAAATCTTGGAGATCAACTATTTGAATTCAAACAAGAATGGGTAACTGATAGAGTGGGCGTTTTCACTCACACGAGCTTTCTTATACCATTAATGGTGCATGTATTGAATTGGATGAAAGTATAAGGGTATGCGTTCAATCTCTTTCTACTCTGCACACAAGAATCCAAGGAGGATAGTGACATGAAATCAACACAAATAAAGGAGAACTACAAAATCCTTTTCTCGATTAAGTCATTGTTGAACCTTGCAATTTTTTTCTCTTTTCCAAAATTGTCTTAGTATATCAATTGTTGTAATAACATGCTATACTAAAATTAGGGTTTTTGAAATTTTATGAATTGGTATATATCTCTATCTAGGGTAGGATAGAGAAGATAGAATTACTCTACAATTTTAGTTTTAAGGCATTTTATTTTCCAATTCATATTTGAAAGAAACCCTAGCTTAAGGTAGGATGAGTTATTCAAGTGAATCGTCCTGCTCTAAACCTACACCCAAGAGAAAGAGACAACAAGTCTCTCAAGAAACTCAATAGCAGTATGAAGGCCTTGATAGGAAGAAAGGGAAACCAAAGAGCTATGTCCATTTTATAGACAAATTTCAGCCTCCAGATATCAAGGCAAGTGATAGGAAGGCCACATGAGAAGGGGTATTAACATCAAAATTTAAGGACCTTGCAAAACAAATTGGTGACATTTCCATGCCAGATCCCAGATGGGAATTATTTGTGTATTCTTTCGAAAGGATGGATTCTATACACCCTGGTTGAAATGTTTTGGGGTATGACGGGAAAATTGGTTGGCCCAAATTTTTGTGTGGAGGTAGACCTAATGCTGCAACTTGCAAATATATATGATGATGTCAATAGGGTTATCATTGACATAGATGGTAAGAACATTTTGGAAATAAAGAGAAGAAAAGTCATAGAGGTTTTCAATATGAACCCTGATGCTAATGAAAATATTAGCATGGAGAAGTTTCAAAAGAACTATATGGACCACAGGGATGGGTAGAAAAGAGGTGAATTACCTAAGTACGGGTGGGAGAAGGGTTCTACATTTTCACTCAAAGAAGTTGAGCCATTGGATTGTGAATATTTTTTTTATTAAATTAGGTATACATATTATATGTTGTGTCAGGTGCTTGGAATCAGGTTTGATTGAAGGATAACATAATCCTTGTTATTTATGATTGTGGATATTCAACACAAGTATTAACACAAATGGTTTCACTATGCTCACCATGTTGCTAAGAAATTACATTATGATTTGATAAATTTGAAAGAGAGGAAAACCCCACTAACTTTTAGACATTATTCATTGTTTATTCTTATGCTTCTATACTAGGGAAGAGAGGTATTTGGTTGAGCTCTGTAATTGAGATAGGTGGATGAAATAAATTGTAGGTTTCTTGTATAGATGTGGAGTTATATTTGAGACTTGTATTACTCCAATTCTGATTATGCTGGATTCTATAATACAATAAAGAACATTGTTTTTGTGCAATTAGCAATGAGGCCAACTAAGAGAATCTCTAAGGAAATCAGAGGTTTTTTGAGACCAAGAGAATATGGAGATGACCCTAATTATGAATGTAATTGGTTATATTGGTATTTGTATGACAACTACACTATTATCAAGTGTTATGGAACTATTGTGGCCCTACACTTATTGGCTATATTTTTTAAAGATATGCTAGAATTCATGGAGATTATTTGGAAAATGGACAATAGCGATGCTAAGAACTTTAGGTTTTCCAAGAAGGCTTCTATCATTGCAATAACTTTCTCTTTTGATTTCTTTATTGTTACTTCCAAGGAGGCCTATGAGGTGTTTGGCATAATGGTAAAATTTTATAAAATGGGTACAACCCCTATCAAAAGATGTGATCTAGAAGGACTCATCGACATGGAAAAGGTCAAATGAGGGAATATTAGGGTATGGGCCCCACATGTTCTATTTTAAAGATGTGATAATAAATTTGCCAACAGTGACTATTGTCAAGGATAGACAAAGGGTATGGCTAGAAGTTGTTGAGGTTGAGTAGAGATCTCTTATCAATAATTCTTACTATGAAATCCCATACAAACATATCACTAACAAGTTTAAAAGGATGGAATTGATCCTTAGTGATTTTAGTGATGGATTTTTTTTGGAAAAGGTGCAACAAGTGGAGCAGCTAGCACAGAGTCCCTTGCAAGAAATTTTTTTGAAGACTGCTAGCCAGTCAAAGGATCTCGTGGCACCAGAGGTTCAATAGTAATCGATGGCTATTGAGAATATTCCTATCATGGAATTTCCTTCTATGAATTTTGATGAAGCACAAGATACTGGAGCAGATATACAACAACTTTCTATTGAGTCAGATCCCATTGAGCACAAAATAAAAAAATAATTCTCCTACCTTGATGTTGGGGATGTAATGGAACATTTTTTCCTAGATGATAGGTTGGTTCCTTAGGAATATGATGAGAGCCAAGACAATGATGCAAAGATTTTAGCTTGTACTAAGTTCTTAGAAGATGAATCTTTTGTGACAACAAAGGAATTCTTTTTTGAGTTGAAATCTTGGGAAATAAATGATAGAATACAAGAGGCACTTGAAGTAGTTGATCCCTCTCAATATGAAGAAGCAACGATGAAAATTGAAGAGGAAATAGTATGATAAATCAAGAAGATAAACCCCATGGAATCTAGAATATTATTTAAATTTAGTGGGATGATGGTTATGCCTAGATGGAGCTTATCTTCCATAATTTCCTTGGATGCAATTAGAAGGGACCCAAATTCTCTGGTATATGAAGATACATTTGATGAAAGGACTTTTGGATTGGGGTTCAGCCCTAGTTTATATGCATTGGATATTTGGTCATTAACTCCAGATTGAGGGAGATGTAGACTCAATAGAAGGATGAGTAGCCTCTTTAGAGATGTGATCTTATTGAGAGCTTCAGCGATGACAAGTCTAGAGGCCAAAAGGTTGAAAATGCACTCATCTATGATGAGTGTTGACATTATAAAGATTACTCAGGCCAAGTATATGAAGTTGTTGGAAAAGAACAATAATTTAGTTGAAGAATACAAAAAAATGAGGGTTACTTTGGATAAAACTATTCAAAATATTCTACCTACCTCTCCATCTAGTACTTCATAGAAGCATAAGGATACTTTAAAGTTGAGAATCATTGTATTAAAGAAGGAGCTCTAGGAAATCAAGTCTAAAAATAAGATGCTCCAAGAAGGCATGAGAAAAATTACAAAGGATATGGTTAAATTTATCCTTAGTTGTACAGATGGTCTAGGGTTTCTCTGAAGGTAGAAACCACATGTGTAACATATAAGGGTATCCATGAAGTGTATGGGAAGTTTCAATATACCCACGAGATTTCCATGAGCACCTGGAATAAGTGGAGAAATAGATTAAATAATCTAAATGAGATTCAAAAAGTTGGAAAGAAAGACTCTGAAGTCCCAAAACATCTTCATGATACAATCAAAAGGATTGAAATTGATACGGAAATCATAAGCTTCCATGAAAGAGTTGGGGGAAAATTTCAAGGTAAGATGAAGGCCTTTGGGGACATGGAAGAGAAAATTATGCCTAATATTCTTGATGAAGAGGGAGAAATAAAATACTATGCCTCATGGAGAGATTTTTTCAAGCACCAGACAACTAAGTGTCCTAAAATTGTGTATGTTGATGATAAGTTGGACTTGTTAGTATTGAATAATTTTATTGAAAAATTCATTAAGATTGAAATGGGTATGGAGACCTTTGTGAAGGAGGCTCAAGTAATAATAGATGCAAGATATAACACATATAATGTCAAGGTGCAAAAATTGCTAGATATCAATTGGGCCACAGAGGAGGAATACAAAATTAGGTTGGAAAGATATGTTGAGTAAATCACAAGGAGTGATGGTATGGATATAGAACATGGTCAATTATATGACAAGTCCAACCTTTGAAATAATTTTTCTAAAATTCTATATCCTCTCAATTAAAATGCACATGGAAATCTAGCCAGGCTTCTTCTCTCTGCTCTTTGTCTTTTATTTCATTGCCTTACATTTGTGAGTAATGTGGTTATGCGGATTCATGGAGAAATAAAGATACAAGCTCAACTTGCTTATACAAGTGTTTTGTCTTTTGTATTTCCCCCATTTTCATAAAGTGAAAATATAACTATCAAGGGATTGAAATGAAATGAATTTTTTTGAAATCTAATTTGACTAGCCAATAGCCCAATGCTTGTTTTTCTCCCTTAGCCTTATAAAAGGGAATTCCAAGCTATTATGCAGGGGTCTTTGAAAATTTTGTTGGGTCTCAGGTATTCTTAGAAAATATTTTCATGAACTATGCAAGTAGATAGAATTTCTTTCTAATTCTAGGGTTATGAGTTTGTATTTACAATTAGCTTAAAGGTTTTACAATGATTATAGAATTTGACATCAATAATGGAAAATTTGAAACATATTTTCTCCTGTGAAATGATTCATGAATCAGAAATGAAATAGTTAAATATTGTTGCATTGTTCTCCAGTTGATATGGTTGGATGTGTGTGTTCAAGGAATTGATTAAATGTGTTTATGTAATGGTTCATGTTTTACGTGATAGGATTTCTCAATATTTTCTATTTGAAATATTTGAGTTATGAATATGTAATGTAAATTCATAAGTCTATAAAAAAATTAATACCATAGTCATTATGTTACTATTGACTGTGAATTTGACCCTGTCACCCTATGATGAGGCACTATTCTATACATCTGTTAAATTTCAATATAGCTAGACAGCTAAATTGTGTCAAGGAATAATTCATTAAAATCAAATTTCAACTATAACGATGATGGTTGTTGCAATTTTTGGTTGATCTATCCATTATCTACTCCAAGTTGCAAGGTGTGAAGATTTTGCCAAATTCTTGCTAATTGTTTTTCATCCAGTATTAAAGTGAGAATGTATCTGTTGAATCTACAATGTATGTGTAAATCTTGTGAAATTGTGTCATAAATACATTGTGGTATAACCCTCTCAGGTCTTACAAAGCTCAAATTGAAGGAGGAAAGTTGAATTTCTTTTACTCGTTTGTTGGCCAACCCCTTTCAAGTTTCTTACCATTGGAAATGACAAATCCATAGGTTGAATGTAAGAGTTGGTTGGATTTTAAAAGATCCAATAGAGCCCCTAGGGTCCAAGATCTTACATAAAATTTAAATAAGAACAAAATGGACATGCACAAGGTGTATGATATACAACAATAAGACAAGATACACAAACATACAATTTCAATGACTAAAGGAAAGGAAAAATGAAAACAAGAAAAAATAAAAACAGGTGGATCAAGCCTTGACTATTTGTCTAATGCTATGTGGATCAGATCTAAGATATTTTTCCAAAAATGCATGCTCACTTTGGGGCGAAAAAAATTTAGGTTGTCCATTGGGTGAGTATCCAAAGAGTGGCTTAGTGAGAAATTCATGCCTCTGTATTGGCTTTTCTTAGTAAAATGAGAAATTCATCCTCATGTTTATGCTTCTCATCATATGTTAACCATACCAAAACTATACCTCCTAATAAATTTGACAAGGGACCATATAATAATGAACTTCGAGCTTCATAAGGAAAGAAAAACTTTGTATTCTTGAAACTCATGAACAAACAAGATGGCTCCATAGGCAAGCAAAGTGTATTATGCAAGGTGGCCATATAACAATTTTTTTAAATGAAAAATAGTGTAACGTGCATTCAAAGGGATTTTTATTAGTTCATGTAAGGTCTCTTCTTAGGGAAAAATGTATGTAATGTCTCCAAGAGAGGAAAAATCAAAGAAATATCATGATCTTAGAGTAAATCAAACCTAATGACACCCCAAAGAAAAGGATGCATCACAAGAAGAAATTAAATCACACATTGAAACATGAGTGTCGATGTATGCCCCCACTTTAAAGAGGTTGCTAGCACCATTGTTGTGATAAAAATATTTAAAGTAGAAGAAGACATAATAGCTTATTTGTAAATCCCTATATCAAGTCATATGTTTCCAATAAGCTACATCATGAAAATTGAAGGGGTTTCTCCCAAAATGTATAACTTAGTACATCTTATGTACGTCAACTTAAGGCATGTCATCTACATCCCAAGCCTTCTTTAATATGTACATGAAATTTGGCCAACTAGCTAAAAGAGACAATGGAAAGTGACATACGAGGACAAGGCCACCTAACCCCTTGCCTCAAATTGGTTTGGAGAATCCAATTAATTAAATACAAATTATTTGATTAATTATCCCAATTTTTCTCTACTATTGAATAAATAGAAATATTTATTTATATAGTTCATGTTCATTTTCACATTTAAATTCTTCCAATTCTTCTCTTATCTCATCTTAATTAAATAAACAAAATTAAATACTTTGCTTGATTTAATTATCATTTCCCTATTTTATTCTATCACATCAAATCTTAAATTAATTAAATAAAGAGTAAACACTTTAAGTTGATTAATTATCATATTCTTCTATTTTTTATTTAATAAACAAATTCTATAGTTTGTTCTATTAAATTATTTATTCCTCTTTTGCTAATTTCAATGAATAAAAAAATATTTAAATAAAGGCATAAGGAATATTCCTCTATATTTCCTATATCTAAATTATGTAAAAAATATGTCAAAATTAATTGATTGAAACTTCACAAGAAGTTTTGGAGACAAATTGGAAATTCATCTCTCAATCCTCTTCCATCAATCCTTCCTATTCTCTTGCCTAGTGTTTTCATGGGTAGATAAAATGCCCAAATCTTCTCAATCTCCTCCATCTCTCACCATTCAATCCTCCGGATTGAATCCAAGCCTCTCTTTGATATACCTATGCATTTATTCTCCTGGGAAATCTATAAATAAAGCTTCATTAAACCAAGAAAAGGATTCCAGATTATCTAACTTATGCACTCTTACTCTGCAGGAATTCAAGCATCAAGCATCCAAACATCTAGCATTCTAGTTTTCATATCATGGCTACCTCCTGTAGCATCATTTATTAGTTTTCATGTCAATCCATGCTATATTAGTTTATTTTATCATTTAGTTTTATCATATTATCTTCACATCATTGCATCAACATCATTCCATCCTTTAGATTGTCATTTTAACAATTATAGTGTTATTTAAATATGAGAGAACAATAGGCTAATAAATCTTTGAAGATAGGAGGCCATAAGACACTTTCAGTAGATTATTAGCTTGATCTTTGATACAATCTGTTTCATTAAGAATTGTTTTATTCCTTTATATCTTATTGACACTTATAGTTAGTACATTATGTCATACTTAGACAAGACTCTTTAGATTGTGATATTTTGTACTCTTTTATAGGAGGGTGTAAAATCTATCAAATTTGAATCATTAGTGAATTGTATGATGATATTGATATTAAGTGATGATTTCTCAGCTTCTTTCATTTCCTTGAAAGGATAACAATCAAGACCACTAGTGTCTATGAGTTTAAGATGCACTAATGTTAAATTTGGCTTAGAGGAGTCTTTTGTAATGGTATTGATGTTAACTGAAGGCTTGTTGGTTTCTTTCAAGGGACAATAACTAGGACCACTAGTATTTTCTTATGTGTGAGGCTCTATAGGGACACGAATACCTTGTTCTCTAGCACCACATCCTTTTCCACTATAGCGAATTTGTTTCATAAGTTCATAACCTTTTCCATGAAGTTATTTCATTTATTTTGAAGTTGGTGGTCATTTATAATCAGTTTCATGAAATTTTGTTGTGTAATTTTCTTGATCTTCTAAAGTGGTTGAGGTGGATGCTTTCAAAGGGGCTTTCAAATTTTGTGTTGAAATTACCACTTTTTCCTTTTCAAAGTCTTTGTTTATGATCTCATATTCGCCCATGAATGATGTGAAATATAAGGAACCCCAATCATCTTCTAATAGATTTGTGACTTCCTCAATTTTTTTTCTTTGTATTTATGTTGCTAGGTTCTACTTGTGTAGTGAGTGTCAATGTTTTCAAAGGATTTTCCTTATTTTTCTTAATGTTCAAAAAACTGTTTAGTTCATGGTCAGCTTCTAATATATACACTTTGTCATTGTAGACATACTTAATTTTATGATGAAGAGTAGAAGGAACCCCATTCATTTTAGGAATTCATAGTCTACCTAAATGAATGTTGTATGAAAGATCATGAGGCATAACATGGATTTGTGTCTCTAATGTGGCCTTTCTAACTATAATAGGAAAAGTGATCACACCAAGTGGTTGTTTTTGTATATTGTCAAATCCATTAATAGATAAAGAGTCTAGCTTATTTTTTTATTTATCCATGCCAAGTCTATCCAAAAGGGTTACACTATAAACATTAAGGGAAAAGACATTGTCAACGAGGGTGATTTTTATTCCCCATCCATCATAGGAAACTATTATCATGAAATCATCATTTTATTTTTTCATTTCCAAAGGAGGGAGGTCACTTTGATGGAAAAAAATGTTAACTTTTATTCCTTGAATCATGGTTTCTATGTCATTTGGTTGCACATTAGAATGCATAGTAACTTGTTGTAAAGAACTTTGAATCATATTGTGATAGTGAGGGGAGGCTTGAATTAGGTCCCATAATGATATCTTAGCAAGAGTCATCTTTAGTTGTTCAATAAGATTATCCTCCTTTTCATTATGTGAAGGAAAATAAGGGGCACTAGAAAATATAGGGTTAGGTAATGGGATGGATGTTAAAGGTGTTTGTCTTGGTTGTGGATTGTTTCTAGTACTATATGTATAACTAAAAAACATTATTCTTAGGTGGGTAAAGGATAAGTACAAGTTTGTTTTAAGTGTGTTTTCATGGTGAGGGTGGGTACAGGATTAGAGGATTCTTATGATGTCCCAAAAGGTATGTAGGAGGTCCATTGATCAAGGGGGTCTAATGGACACTTTCACATTCAACACCTTAGTGATTTCTATTTGATGTCTTTCTAATGAAGGGGAATCTAGCATGTCAGTTTTTCAGCATCATCTAAGGAAGACAAAATGTTGTCATTTTATTCCACCATGATATCTTACCTAGTAGGAGGTTTTTTAGGAGAACTATAAACTAAGTGTTCATGAGATTCAAATGTTGGTTCTTCTAAAATGACTTCATCACAAGTAAGGGAGTTATCAATGGTTTAATTTTCTTATTTTTCAATGACATCATTATCCTATTTACTAATGTTTTCCCTAGGGGAAGAGAGACATATAAGATTCTCATGAATTTTATCAATTGTTTTCTAAAATCAAAGTATCTTCTTAACAACTAGGAGAGATAATAGGAGAAGAATAAATGTGATTTTCATGATTTTCCATAATTTCATTCCCTTTTCTCATAATTTCTTCCAAAATACGATAGGTAGAGGAGGAAACATAAAGAGGGTTGTCATAGATCTTAAAGTTTTGATTATCTAACACCAACATATCCTCATAATTTATAACATTATCACAAGAGGGGAAGATGTTAGGAGATGAATTTAAACTATTTGGAGTGTTATATAGCTAATTTTCAATGGTCTCTTGTTGTATTATGTGATTGTCATGATTACCTATAGTAATGTCTTACCTAATAGGAGAGGAAAGATGAGAGAAACAATTAAATTGTTCAAAAAAATCTCATCCATTAGTTCTTTTAACACTGAGATATCTTCTTCACATCTAGGAGATATATTGGGAGAATAATAAATGTGATTTTTTATGATTACCCAAGGTTTTATTATCTTTCACTATACTACCCTCACTCATAGAAGGGATACTAGCAGATGGATCAATGACAAACAAGAAGAGAGGCCCAAGAGGATTTCATATTCATATGCATTTAACAAAAAAATTTACGATAGTTCATAAGATCTGAAAATAGAACATGAAGTATGAGAAATATATATTTTTGTAATGAAAACATGATATAATTTGATTTTCCTACAAATTTTAAATGCAACAATGATAGAGAAAACATGCAAAAGGATATTTTTAGATTTCAAATAAGGTAATTTATTTATTTCACTATACAATAATATAAAAGTAAAATGTTGTAAATACAATTTTGGAATTGAGAAACACATGAAATCAACCTAATTAAGCTAGATCTAATGAAATGCATGTAATAGAAACTCAACCAATTGAAACAGATAGCTAATGGTAGCAAATGGAAGTGTAGAAAAAATCTTTTCAATGTTGTAAAAAAGAATTTTTAGGGATGATTTGGGAATAATTCACCTAAATGGGTGTATGAGTCCTAGTCGAGGTATTTCAAGGGTTCAAATGCTAAAAAATTCACAACGAATAAATCCCAAAAAGTAGGAAAATCAACTTATGTTGGGACTAAATCACCTAGAAGGGTGTATGTGTCCCACTTTAGATCTTTTGCATTGTTTTTAGTAGATTCTATGTCAATGTTATGTTTTCTAGTTAGGATGATGTTTATTCTAAGTGCAATTAAAGTTTTCAACTAAAATTCAATGACGCAAGATGCAAAAGTGTAACCTATATGCACTTTCACTAATGCAAGATTTAGAAACCCTAGAATGCCAACTAACTAATGAAAAATCTAATGTAAAGCTAATTCAAGATATATCTAGGATTATTATGCACTTTGAATCAAAAATAAGTTATTCTAAATGCAGGTTCAACAAAATGCAAGATAGAAAATTGTTGCTCTATACTTTACGACATAGAACAACAATTTTTCTATACTTCTCATTGAAGGAATCCCTAGAAATATCAATCCAAGAATGAAGTGAGGGGGGGAGATCTGAAATAGGGTGTACTAGGGTATGATTAGTTATTGAAAAGGGTTTCACCACTAGGCTAGGGCTTCAAAAGACAAGAGATGAATGAATCATGCAAAGTACCATGAAAAACCTAACTAAATGACCTAGGAAATGAAACTGAAATACAAAATATGAAACTATAAATGAACAGAGGTACACTTGGAGCATTGATGAGGTCAAAAAACACTTCAAAACCATAAAATATTTTTTTTATCCCCACTTAGACTCATACACTAGTCTAGGTGATTTAGTCCCAGACTAGGGTTTTTTATGCTAAAACTAGAATCTAATAGTGTGTGATTTGAATCTCTTGAAACTTGAAAGTGTACTATACTAGGACTCATACATCACAAGTGGTGTATTAGTCCCACTTTATTTTTTAGAGGGTCAAGATCTAAATTAGGTCTCCAAACTCTACTCTTCCTTCCACACTTTGTTTCTAGGTCTAAAACCCTAGGGTCAGTGCATGAAGTTGGGTCCACGAAGAGGGGAAGTTTCGGCCGAATTTTTTTTCTTGCATGAAATGCATACGCATTATGTATCGCATACCTGATCCTAAATCAATAACATGTAGGCATTACGATTCGGGCATACGAACCTAAAACATGTAAGCATTATGAAACACATACATGTTATGAAACGCGTACGTTTTTTGTAACACGTACGCGTTATGAATGCGTACATGTTTTGTAATGTGTACGTGTTTCTAAAAACTATTTAATTTTTTAAGCAAGTGACTGTGGAAGTCATTTTCACAATCAGGTTTGTTGTCCCAATAGAAGGTGAAGCAGATCACGTACGCATTTTGGATGGCTGTAATTTGCCAATTTTTCACTCTCACCTCCTCCCATTGACACACCTAACCTTAGCGACCTCCAAGTTGGTTGAATTCTACAATTTTTTTGCATTATAATTGTTGTTTAGTTATTTTTGTTTTATAATTTTTATTTAGTTATTTTTGTTTAGTTTGTTTTAATTTAATATTTAATATTTTTTAAACTATATTTAATTAACCGAAAACATCAACGAAATAAATAACATAAAATTCTAAATCGAAAACCCAAAAAAAAACCTAAATTTGACACATTTAATTTTGAAATTTGAAAACCCTAAACTGTAGGTTCTAAAAAACTAATTTACTCAGACCGTTAATCCTTGGACCTAAACCCTAGAAAATGTAAACGAAAACCCTAGAAAACATAAACTAAAACCCTAGAAAGCATAAATTAAAACATAAATTAAAACCCTAGAAAACATAAACTAAAACCCTAGAAAACATAAACTAAAATGTAAACTAAAACCCTATTTGTAGGTTAAAATTAGGTTAAAGGTAGGGTACAATTAGGGTTTTGCTTAAACTTTAATATATATTATATAGTTAGATTTCAAAATTACAATTAGGGTTATGATTAGGTTTACTTGTTTAATATATTAAAGAATTCAATTACCTACTTCTAGGGTTCAATTAAAGTTGGAGTTCAATTCTAGGGTTAAAATTCATTCTAGGGTTAGGGTTATAAGATAAATATTTGGGTAAGGGTTGAGGTTAGGGTTTGTATTCAATTAGGTTTAGAGTTAGGGTTATATTTTTATTAGGGTTAGGCTTAGGATTATGAAATTATGAATTAAAATTTAAGATGAAGGTTAGGGTTGGAGTTAGAATTAGCCCTGTCAATTGGTGTAGGGTTCTAGGGTTGGGGTAAAAATTAAATTAAGAGTCTACGGTTAAATGGTTGTAATCTTGGTGATAGTTAAACATTCAATCAATATTTGACTAGGTTTATGATAAAAATTTTATATGCATTTAGGGTTAGTGTTCAACTAAGGTTATGATACGCGATTCAATTACAATTAGGGTTAGAGTTCAAGTTAGAATACATTAGGGTTCAAGTTATAATTAGGGTGTATGGTTCAAGTTATAATTAGCCCATCTATGGTTCAAGTTAGAATTAGTGTGATAAAAATTCTAATACAAGGCAACATGTCCCTAGATGAAACCGTATTTTAAAAAATTCCTCATCTATATCGATTAAATTTTTTATCTTAAACTTGTAAAATAAATCTATTAGCTATGTTTTCTTGAACTGAATTCTCCAATTTTGCATCTCTAACAATTTTTTTTCTAATCTATTTTTAACATGTTCTTGTTCAACTTTTTCTTCTATGTGTTCTTGAATTTTGTCTTAAACATATTCAAGTTGTTTATACGAACATATATTCAATATGTTCAAATTGTTCTTAAACTAGAAGACAACTTAAGAGGATGCAACAAATGCATTTACAAATACATATGCACACATGCATACAATTTAAATCAATATATTAAAAAATCCTTCAAAAAAAATATCATGTGCATATATATTGGGCCCATTACACCCTAAATAATAGAGAATTTCCCTCAATTTTGTTATGATGTTTGTAAAGGTTGTTCTATTCTAGGGTTTTGTTGTCATTAAAATCCATACTCTAGTAGTTTTTTAGTTTTGAAACTATGCATTTGAGCCAATATCCCCATACTTAGGTACCTAAGGTTTTTGATGGTTTCATAAGGCTTTAAAAATCATGAATACTAGTGGAACTTTTTAAAACACATAGGGTTTTAGTCTTATTTCTTCAATTTATGTTTCTCACAATATTAGTTTTCCAAGAGTTTATTTACAAACTTATATAACAATGGGGTCTTTAGGTGTGATCAACAAAGTTTATTTTTAGTATTGATAATTGTGAGGTATCACAAGACAATGCATTTCCCTCAATTTGTTATAACAACCATAGACTTTTAGTCATAACATATTGAATTTTCATTTCCTTCACTCTTGATTCAACATAATCTAGGTCGATTGTTACCATTTTGTCAAAGGGGGTCCTAGAACATCAACTTATAGATTTTCCTTCATCATTATTACTCAAAATTTTAAAAAAATCAAGAAATTAAAATGTATAAATCTAAATTCAATAATTGGTGAAGGATTGGGTTGCAAACTTTCTTGGATTTGACCCTAACGAATTGGTAGTTTGGCTTCCTTATTTCTTGTATAATTATTACTTTTAGTCACTATAATTTTAATTTATTTGTATCCTTTAAGTTTCATGTACTATACTATTGTTTAATAATTTATTATTAAAATAATATTTCCTTCTCATACCTTTTATGTCTCTCATATGAACAATATTTTGTGTTCTATGGTAACTCCTATTATCATTTCCCCTTTTCAAATACCATGATTCCTATGTTTCTATTATTATATGTTTAAATGTATATCCTTAATATTTTTAAATGTATCCTTATAACCAATTTTTTTAATTTCTAGATCTTAATGGTTATTACATTATTCTAATATACATATATAACTTTCAAAATCCCCAAATCTTGAAATAAATGTCTACAACCTTATATGTATACATCACATCAGCCATATAATCCTATCTATCAACCCTAAACTATAAAACCTAGATATCTTTCAGACTATATGTAAACTCCAAACCATACATAATCACATATCATTAATCAAGAAAACCCTAGACACTAAACCCTACATTCTAAAATATGAACACAAACCCTTACCCAAAACTCAAATTGTAAACCACAAATTTGAAATTTTCAAAACTTGTAGAAACTTAAATTATAAACTTTAACATGTACATGCTATGGATTTTAAATGAACATTGTGGATTTTTTAATGTTATAAATCAAATGGTCTTCAAATGAATTGTATTTTGAATTTGTGCACATTCAAGGTGATTTTTAAATAGTTTTTTCAAATTGTGTGCATTATTTAATTAGTTTGTTGATATATTTTTTTTAATTGTTTAACATGTGCGGTTGCCATTTGGTTGTACATTCACATGGATCCACTATTTAGCATAGAGGATTTTATGCTTGAACCACATATTCCTATAGATCCCATAGATCCAAACCCTCCACCTCCTAACCCCCCACCCTGTATAGTAGACCAGGATCAGTTGAGAGAGAGCATTAGGGAAAATCTTATGGTCATTCAAGAAAATATAGATCTAATAAAAAATGAGCCTAGAATTCCCCCCCATCTCTCACGGTTTGCATCTACGATGCAAAATATTGTCGATTATGTTCGATCTATTGATGTGGACCTAGATAGGTTCCATCAATGGAGAGACGAGAGGAGACAATTCTATGCAGATGGATTGTCTTATAAAGAAATTAATGACCTTAAAATTACCAAAGAAGCCATGTGCCAACATTTTTATAACCCCCAAACTAGCCAAACAATTCCACCTACCAAAAAATGAATTTCAATTTTATGGTGTAGGCACCCACAAATAGTTGCACATTTTTGGGATAGATGGTGGATGGTGTTTGATACTCCACCACATGGCAATTCTGAGGTGCCCCTATACTTTTTGAAAAATTTATGAGCAGAGTTTGAGTTGGGTTTAAAACCCAACTATTTTGATATGACATCATTTCAGGGAGTTGGGCGTGGCATGCCCCAACATAGATTAGGAGCACGTGTTGATTCTCAATGACGTGCTCCAATTCCTCCTATTGTTCCTCTTGCTTCTCCTAGTGTTCCCGCTGCATTTCAGCAAAAAACCATGCTATCAACATTAGGAGCATTGAGTTCACTTTCAGTACATCTCACTCCTCAGACTTCACACGTGGCAGCTAAAGTGGTCAATAAAGAGCATGGAGGCTCGAGCAATAGGAATACTCATGAATCCACTTCAGGTGACCCACATTCATCTGAGACAGTCATTTATGGATTTACTATATTATGAGCATCATCTTACACAGGTATGTTCATCTTTTGAACTTTTTTTTTTTTTTGGAATGTGCAAAATTCATGTTTAAATAATAACATCAAATTATATATATAATACAATATTAATTTAATAAGTGTTTGGTGGAGACGCATGATCAGACAATATCTGAAACCCAAAATGATCATGTCTATATATCAAGTGTTGTAGATATGGGCTCACCTTTTGGCCAGGTACTTAAACCAATATATATTAAATTAAGTTTGTGTGGATATATATATCTAATTTTTTTTGAATGTTTACACATGATGTGTGATTGATATATATTATATCTAGATGTAGGGAGGTTAGATGAGCATGCCTAGTGTTGATCAACCACAAGGTGTGGTGAGCGCTCCTAAGTCATCATCAGCTCAGGTGCGTTCTTTCAAAAAGTTTGTTAAGTTTGAATTAAATACACATTATAGATTTAATTTAATTTTTACATTTGCATACACATGCGTGAATGATCTATACAAATTGTTGTACATATATATGAAGGCATTTCATGAGATACCCATTGCAGGTGCACCTGAGACATCGTCAGTATTTATGCATGGGAAATCTAAGGTGCTTGATCTTGAGGTCATATCATTCGAGGTTGTAAACTTTACTAAATATCCTAAACAATTTTTACATTTACATACACATGAGTGAATGATCTATACAAATTATTGTACATCTATATGCAAGGATTTCATGAGACACCCATTGCAGGTGCACCTGAGACATCGTCAACATGTATGCATGGGCAATCTCAGGTGCATGATCTTGAGGTCATATCATTCGAGGTTGTAAACTTTACTAAATATCCTAAACATTTTTACAGATCTTTTAAATATATATATTTGAGGTTTTAATATATTGATTGCTTTATATATGAATATGCAGGATATAGTAGATCAGGCATTTGGATCTTCTCAAGTGACAGTTATGCTACCCATTGAACAAAATGTTCCAGTATATCCACATGATCATATGGTAAATTATTCTTGTACTAAAAATCATTTTTATTGTATTTACTAGATATTTAATTAAATTTTTATTTTTTATCCAAAATTTAATATTTTCAGGTTTAAATATGTTTAATTATATCAAAACTTATAAATAAATTTAAATCTAATTTCAAGTTACTTGTACTCTTTTACAGCATGATGCAGGTACATCAAATCGACCTGGAACAAAGAGGAGACTTGATTTGATTGATTAGCCTGATAGTTAAATGGTTTTAAATTTTAAATAGACCAGACATCTCTAGTTTTATTTAAACTTTTATGTGTTGGACTTGACATATACATATTTTTGTTTATTTATATCAGATGACTTTAATGTGATGATTATATATATGCAGCCAATTATGATCATGTTATGTTCATTTTCATGATTATATGCACTCATACATATGTAGATCTAGATATTTTATTTAATTTTCAAGTAATACATGCACTAGATATAAATTCTTATCTCTACAATCAAATTTCATAAATGTATAATTTATCACATGGTTAAAGGTGATAAATTTAAATATTCCTTAAATAGTTTAGATTATATTCATAATAAATTAAGAGCGCGTAATTTTAACTATTTACCAATTCTAGAAAATATTTGAACAATTATACGAAATGTATAATCTATAAAATTGAAATGAGATTTTTTAAAAGTTACTTATAAGTTCATTGAAAATCATACAACTATAGAACATGATGAAACATATATGTGTGCACATGTATATCCAATTATTTAGCTTATCAATTTTTACGTGAAGACCAAAAATTGATATTTACATAGTCTCTTGATAAAATAAATTTTTAGTGGCAATCGCATGGTAGACTGACTTGATGAGAACCTGAAAAAATAATTAATGTAAGTAGTTCTATAAAAAAAATTGAGTCATTTAAGTAAATATATAGTAAAAGTTACAAAATTGGATCTTATAAATTCTATACAAATTCAAATGATGTTTGCCATATGATGGATGAAGGGGATGCATGTCATGAACCCTAGGGTGTGGCTTAATGGGTCCTAAGAGAACGGCTTAAGGGGAATTATGTGAGTGACTTAAGGGATGCAAGATTGTGGAATAAGGGTAGATGTAAGAGGATATGACTTAAGGGTCCTTTAAAGGGATGTCTTAAGGGGATGCAAGAGGGTGGATTAAGGTTCCTTTAAATTTGTTATTCTAAGCATCACATGAACCCTAGAAACCCTAAACCCTAAACCATTAATCCATATAAATTTGTTATTCTAAGCATCACATGAAGCCTAGAAACCATAAATTCTAAACCACGTGACCTAAATCCTAGGAGATCAACCCTAAACCATTAATCCATATAAATTTGTTATTCTAAGCATCACATGAACCCTAGAAACCCTAAACCACGTGACCTAAATCCTAGGAGATTAACTCTAAACCATTAATCCATAAACCATGTGACCTAAACCATTAATCCATATAAATTTGTTATTCTAAGCATCACATGAACCCTAGAAACCCTAAACCCTAAACCACATGACCTAAATCCTAGGAGATTAACCCTAAATCATTAATCCATAAACCGTGTGACCTAAACCATTAATCCATATAAATTTTTTATTCTAAGCATCACATGAACCCTAGAAACCCTAAACCCTAAACCACATGACCTAAATCCTAGGAGATTAACCCTAAACCATTAATTCATATAAATTTGTTATTTTAAGCATCACATGAACCCTAGAAACCCTAAACCCTAAACCACGTGACCTAAATCCTAGGGGATCAACCCTAAACCATTAATCCATATAAATTTGTTATTCTAAGCATCACATGAACCCTAGAAACCCTAAACCCTAAACCACGTGACCTAAATCCTAGGAGATCAACCCTAAACCATTAATCCATATAAATTTGTTATTCTAAGCATCACATGAACCCTAGAAACCCTAAACCCTAAACCACATGACCTAAATCCTAGGAGATCAACACTAAACCATTAATCCATATAAATTTGTTATTCTAAGCATCACATGAACCCTAGAAACCCTAAACCCTAAACCACGTGACCTAAATCCTAGGAGATCAACCCTAAACCATTAATCCATATAAATTTGTTATTCTAAGCATCACATGAACCCTAGAAACCCTAAACCCTAAACCACGTGACCTAAATCCTAGGAGATCAACCCTAAACCATTAATCCATATAAATTTGTTATTCTAAGCATCATATGAACCCTAGAAACCCTAAACCCTAAACCACATGACCTAAATCCTAGGAGATCAATGCTAAACCATTAATCCATATAAATTTGTTATTCTAAGCATCACATGAACCCTAGAAACCCTAAACCCTAAACCATGTGACCTAAATCCTAGGAGATCAACCCTAAACCATTAATCCATATAAATTTGTTATTCTAAGCATCACATGAGCCCTACAAACCCTAAACCACATGACCTAAATCCTAGGAGATCAACCCTAAACCATTAATCCATATAAATTTGTTATTCTAAGCATCACATGAACCCTAGAAACCCTAAACCCTAAACCACATGACCTAAATCCTAGGAGATCAACGCTAAACCATTAATCCATATAAATTTTTTATTCTAAGTATCACATGAACCCTAGAAACCATAAACCCTAAACCACGTGACCTAAATCCTAGGAGATCAACCCTAAACCATTAATCCATATAAATTTGTTATTCTAAGCATCACATGAACCCTAGAAACCCTAAACCCTAAACCACGTGACCTAAATCCTAGGAGATCAACCCTAAACCATTAATCCATATAAATTTGTTATTCTAAGCATCACATGAACCCTAGAAACCCTAAACCCTAAACCATGTGACCTAA
>CM021108.1:90356842-90397057 GCA_007115665.2 Sequoiadendron giganteum
AGAATTAGTGTGATAAAAATTCTAATACAAGGCAACATGTCCCTAGATGAAACCGTATTTTAAAAAATTCCTCATCTATATCGATTAAATTTTTTATCTTAAACTTGTAAAATAAATCTATTAGCTATGTTTTCTTGAACTGAATTCTCCAATTTTGCATCTCTAACAATTTTTTTTCTAATCTATTTTTAACATGTTCTTGTTCAACTTTTTCTTCTATGTGTTCTTGAATTTTGTCTTAAACATATTCAAGTTGTTTATACGAACATATATTCAATATGTTCAAATTGTTCTTAAACTAGAAGACAACTTAAGAGGATGCAACAAATGCATTTACAAATACATATGCACACATGCATACAATTTAAATCAATATATTAAAAAATCCTTCAAAAAAAATATCATGTGCATATATATTGGGCCCATTACACCCTAAATAATAGAGAATTTCCCTCAATTTTGTTATGATGTTTGTAAAGGTTGTTCTATTCTAGGGTTTTGTTGTCATTAAAATCCATACTCTAGTAGTTTTTTAGTTTTGAAACTATGCATTTGAGCCAATATCCCCATACTTAGGTACCTAAGGTTTTTGATGGTTTCATAAGGCTTTAAAAATCATGAATACTAGTGGAACTTTTTAAAACACATAGGGTTTTAGTCTTATTTCTTCAATTTATGTTTCTCACAATATTAGTTTTCCAAGAGTTTATTTACAAACTTATATAACAATGGGGTCTTTAGGTGTGATCAACAAAGTTTATTTTTAGTATTGATAATTGTGAGGTATCACAAGACAATGCATTTCCCTCAATTTGTTATAACAACCATAGACTTTTAGTCATAACATATTGAATTTTCATTTCCTTCACTCTTGATTCAACATAATCTAGGTCGATTGTTACCATTTTGTCAAAGGGGGTCCTAGAACATCAACTTATAGATTTTCCTTCATCATTATTACTCAAAATTTTAAAAAAATCAAGAAATTAAAATGTATAAATCTAAATTCAATAATTGGTGAAGGATTGGGTTGCAAACTTTCTTGGATTTGACCCTAACGAATTGGTAGTTTGGCTTCCTTATTTCTTGTATAATTATTACTTTTAGTCACTATAATTTTAATTTATTTGTATCCTTTAAGTTTCATGTACTATACTATTGTTTAATAATTTATTATTAAAATAATATTTCCTTCTCATACCTTTTATGTCTCTCATATGAACAATATTTTGTGTTCTATGGTAACTCCTATTATCATTTCCCCTTTTCAAATACCATGATTCCTATGTTTCTATTATTATATGTTTAAATGTATATCCTTAATATTTTTAAATGTATCCTTATAACCAATTTTTTTAATTTCTAGATCTTAATGGTTATTACATTATTCTAATATACATATATAACTTTCAAAATCCCCAAATCTTGAAATAAATGTCTACAACCTTATATGTATACATCACATCAGCCATATAATCCTATCTATCAACCCTAAACTATAAAACCTAGATATCTTTCAGACTATATGTAAACTCCAAACCATACATAATCACATATCATTAATCAAGAAAACCCTAGACACTAAACCCTACATTCTAAAATATGAACACAAACCCTTACCCAAAACTCAAATTGTAAACCACAAATTTGAAATTTTCAAAACTTGTAGAAACTTAAATTATAAACTTTAACATGTACATGCTATGGATTTTAAATGAACATTGTGGATTTTTTAATGTTATAAATCAAATGGTCTTCAAATGAATTGTATTTTGAATTTGTGCACATTCAAGGTGATTTTTAAATAGTTTTTTCAAATTGTGTGCATTATTTAATTAGTTTGTTGATATATTTTTTTTAATTGTTTAACATGTGCGGTTGCCATTTGGTTGTACATTCACATGGATCCACTATTTAGCATAGAGGATTTTATGCTTGAACCACATATTCCTATAGATCCCATAGATCCAAACCCTCCACCTCCTAACCCCCCACCCTGTATAGTAGACCAGGATCAGTTGAGAGAGAGCATTAGGGAAAATCTTATGGTCATTCAAGAAAATATAGATCTAATAAAAAATGAGCCTAGAATTCCCCCCCATCTCTCACGGTTTGCATCTACGATGCAAAATATTGTCGATTATGTTCGATCTATTGATGTGGACCTAGATAGGTTCCATCAATGGAGAGACGAGAGGAGACAATTCTATGCAGATGGATTGTCTTATAAAGAAATTAATGACCTTAAAATTACCAAAGAAGCCATGTGCCAACATTTTTATAACCCCCAAACTAGCCAAACAATTCCACCTACCAAAAAATGAATTTCAATTTTATGGTGTAGGCACCCACAAATAGTTGCACATTTTTGGGATAGATGGTGGATGGTGTTTGATACTCCACCACATGGCAATTCTGAGGTGCCCCTATACTTTTTGAAAAATTTATGAGCAGAGTTTGAGTTGGGTTTAAAACCCAACTATTTTGATATGACATCATTTCAGGGAGTTGGGCGTGGCATGCCCCAACATAGATTAGGAGCACGTGTTGATTCTCAATGACGTGCTCCAATTCCTCCTATTGTTCCTCTTGCTTCTCCTAGTGTTCCCGCTGCATTTCAGCAAAAAACCATGCTATCAACATTAGGAGCATTGAGTTCACTTTCAGTACATCTCACTCCTCAGACTTCACACGTGGCAGCTAAAGTGGTCAATAAAGAGCATGGAGGCTCGAGCAATAGGAATACTCATGAATCCACTTCAGGTGACCCACATTCATCTGAGACAGTCATTTATGGATTTACTATATTATGAGCATCATCTTACACAGGTATGTTCATCTTTTGAACTTTTTTTTTTTTTTGGAATGTGCAAAATTCATGTTTAAATAATAACATCAAATTATATATATAATACAATATTAATTTAATAAGTGTTTGGTGGAGACGCATGATCAGACAATATCTGAAACCCAAAATGATCATGTCTATATATCAAGTGTTGTAGATATGGGCTCACCTTTTGGCCAGGTACTTAAACCAATATATATTAAATTAAGTTTGTGTGGATATATATATCTAATTTTTTTTGAATGTTTACACATGATGTGTGATTGATATATATTATATCTAGATGTAGGGAGGTTAGATGAGCATGCCTAGTGTTGATCAACCACAAGGTGTGGTGAGCGCTCCTAAGTCATCATCAGCTCAGGTGCGTTCTTTCAAAAAGTTTGTTAAGTTTGAATTAAATACACATTATAGATTTAATTTAATTTTTACATTTGCATACACATGCGTGAATGATCTATACAAATTGTTGTACATATATATGAAGGCATTTCATGAGATACCCATTGCAGGTGCACCTGAGACATCGTCAGTATTTATGCATGGGAAATCTAAGGTGCTTGATCTTGAGGTCATATCATTCGAGGTTGTAAACTTTACTAAATATCCTAAACAATTTTTACATTTACATACACATGAGTGAATGATCTATACAAATTATTGTACATCTATATGCAAGGATTTCATGAGACACCCATTGCAGGTGCACCTGAGACATCGTCAACATGTATGCATGGGCAATCTCAGGTGCATGATCTTGAGGTCATATCATTCGAGGTTGTAAACTTTACTAAATATCCTAAACATTTTTACAGATCTTTTAAATATATATATTTGAGGTTTTAATATATTGATTGCTTTATATATGAATATGCAGGATATAGTAGATCAGGCATTTGGATCTTCTCAAGTGACAGTTATGCTACCCATTGAACAAAATGTTCCAGTATATCCACATGATCATATGGTAAATTATTCTTGTACTAAAAATCATTTTTATTGTATTTACTAGATATTTAATTAAATTTTTATTTTTTATCCAAAATTTAATATTTTCAGGTTTAAATATGTTTAATTATATCAAAACTTATAAATAAATTTAAATCTAATTTCAAGTTACTTGTACTCTTTTACAGCATGATGCAGGTACATCAAATCGACCTGGAACAAAGAGGAGACTTGATTTGATTGATTAGCCTGATAGTTAAATGGTTTTAAATTTTAAATAGACCAGACATCTCTAGTTTTATTTAAACTTTTATGTGTTGGACTTGACATATACATATTTTTGTTTATTTATATCAGATGACTTTAATGTGATGATTATATATATGCAGCCAATTATGATCATGTTATGTTCATTTTCATGATTATATGCACTCATACATATGTAGATCTAGATATTTTATTTAATTTTCAAGTAATACATGCACTAGATATAAATTCTTATCTCTACAATCAAATTTCATAAATGTATAATTTATCACATGGTTAAAGGTGATAAATTTAAATATTCCTTAAATAGTTTAGATTATATTCATAATAAATTAAGAGCGCGTAATTTTAACTATTTACCAATTCTAGAAAATATTTGAACAATTATACGAAATGTATAATCTATAAAATTGAAATGAGATTTTTTAAAAGTTACTTATAAGTTCATTGAAAATCATACAACTATAGAACATGATGAAACATATATGTGTGCACATGTATATCCAATTATTTAGCTTATCAATTTTTACGTGAAGACCAAAAATTGATATTTACATAGTCTCTTGATAAAATAAATTTTTAGTGGCAATCGCATGGTAGACTGACTTGATGAGAACCTGAAAAAATAATTAATGTAAGTAGTTCTATAAAAAAAATTGAGTCATTTAAGTAAATATATAGTAAAAGTTACAAAATTGGATCTTATAAATTCCATACAAATTCAAATGATGTTTTCCATAGGATGGATGAAGGGGATGCATTTCATGAACCCTAGGGTGTGGCTTAATGGGTCCTAAGAGAATGTCCTAAGGGGAATTATGAGAGTGACTTAAGGGATGCAAGATTGTGGAATAAGGGTACATGTAAGACGATATGACTTAAGTGTCCTTTAAAGGGATGTCTCAAGGGGATGCAAGAGGGTGGATTAAGGGTCCTTTAAATTTGTTATTCTAAGCATCACATGAACCCTAGAAACCCTAAAACCTAAACCATGTGACCTAAACTCTAAACCCTAAAACATTAATCCATATAAATTTGTTATTCTAAGAATCACATGAACCCTAGAAACCATAAACCCTAAACCACATGACCTAAATCCTAGGAGATCAAACCTAAACCATTAATCCATATAAAATTGTTATTCTAAGCATCACATGAACCCTAGAAACCCTAAAACCTAAACCATGTGACCTAAATCCTAGGAGATCAAACCTAAACCATTAATCCATATAAATTTGTTATTCTAAGCATCACATGAACCCTAGAAACCTTAAACCCTAAACCATGTGACCTAAACCCTAAACCCTAAACCATTAATCCATACAAATATTTTATTCTAAGCATCACATGAACCCTAGAAACCCTAAACCACATGACCTAAATCCTAGGAGATTAACCCTAAACCATTAATCCATAAACAATGTGACCTAAACCCTAAATCCTAAACCATTAATCCATATAAATTTGTTATTCTAAGCATCACATGAACCCTAGAAACCCTAAAACCTAAACCACGTGACCTAAATCCTAGGAGATTAACCATAAACCATTAATCCATATAAATTTGTTATTCTAAGCATCACATGAACCCTAGAAACCCTAAACCCTAAACCACGTGACATAAATCCTAGGAGATTAACCCTAAACCATTAATCCATATAATTTTTTTATTCTAAGCATCACATGAACCCTAGAAACCATAAAACCTAAACCACGTGACCTAAATCCTAGGAGATCAACCCTAAACCATTAATCCATATAAATTTGTTATTGTAAGCATCACATGAACCCTAGAAACCCTAAACCCTAAACCACGTGACCTAAATCCTAGGAGATCAACCCTAAACCATTAATCCATATAAATTTGTTATTCTAAGCATCACATGAACCCTAGAAACCCTAAACCCTAAACCATGTGACCTAAGGGGATGGCTTAAGGGATGTTGAGAGAGTGACTTAAGGGGATGCAAGAGGATGGATTAAGGATAGATATACAAGGATATGGATTAAGGGGTCCTAATAGAATAAATTAAGGGGAATTAATAAAGAGACTTTGAGGGGATGCAAGAGGATGGATTAATGGTACATAAGAGGATGGCTTAAGGGGATATGAAATAAATTGTAAACTTTTTATAAAATGACAATGAATTAAATTTAGTTTTATATTTATACTATCAACTAAATGTATCTACAACTATATATAGTTACCTGTCTGTAGATTCAAATTCCATTGTAATAAAAGTGCATCTTCTCTCTTTTTTGTAAAACATCTAGTATCAAGGGAGACCTAAAACAAAAAATGATATAAAATTTTAATAAGGAAATGAATTTAAATACAAATATATATATATAAATTAAATATATACATACAACTAGATATACTTACCAATATTTATTTACTCTATTGTACCATCTGCATCCTCTCTTTTTTGTAATGCATCTATGATTGTCTCATGATCATCCATTGAAAGTGTCCATAAAAATTTATTAGCAGGCCTCCCGTGATATCTAACTAGTTTTATATTGGTTGCCAAAATCAAATGTGAATAATGTATAATCTTCTTGTGTCTTTCATAATATTCAAATGCAGGCAAGTGATTCTTTCTTATCAAATATTTTTGAAGCCAGGTACCAACAATAATGACTGAACCAGTTGGATACTCAAAGTTATCATCATCCACTCTAGGATGTACCAACTTATATTTTATCTCAACACATCTAGCCAACCAGTACTTTGTCTCCTCTTCATTCCCCTCAGGTGCAACAACAACATACACATGTCCTACAAAAATAGATAAAAAATTCAATAAAGAGCATGACTTATATTTAATTCATGTATATAAACATCCATACATATAAAATTCATCACAATAAATAGTGTACCTTCTTGTACAAGATCAGAAACACGATCATAATCATCTGATGCAAACACTTGATTATCTTCAATTATTGTTCCATGTTGAACATGTGTCAATGTAGGTGTTAAGGCTCTTTGTTGCCATTGTTCAACCCATTCCATATTTTCACAAGCCTCCCAATCACCTACAATACAAAATTTAAAAAAGCATGCCAACTCCCTTGTCCATATTGTCCATGTGTTTGCATTCAAACTTTTAAATGAATGCCATTTTGTAGATCCATTAATTGTTTCACAATCTTGTCGAGAACAAATATCATTTTCTTCAACTAACCAAAAAAAATGGTGAATTATTGAGCTCTCACTTACTCTTGTAGATAATTTGGTATTGCACCAATCTACAATTGCACGTGCATCTCTAAATTTTGCAGCATCCTCAAATTTAAGTTGCTATCTAGCAAGAGCTCTTTTCACACATGCACCTGCTCCATCATGTTCTCCCTTACCATGACCGGCTTCAAAAAAACTCCATATGTGCTAGATATTATTTTCCTTATGAACTCTACATAACCAATAAACTATCCTAGCATTTTTGAATTGACCCGTGCAATTATTTGACCATATGAGATGTTCTAGCAATTGAATTCCTCTTTCTTTTAAATTTTTGTAAAATATATCAAAACAATATTGAACAAACTCAGATGAATGTAATTGATTATCACTTACATAAAAATGGTACTCTCTCAAAAAAATTCTATTATCTTCTCTACTATCATCTGCATGTCTATAAACAATATGAACAAAAATAACTACTTGCACTAAATTATAATACTGTGATTGAATTTCTTCTTGCGGAGCAAGAGTATAATTTTCAGAAAAATCTACAACTAACAATATAGTTCCAATTGGGAATGTGTTTTTTTACATAAACAAAATTGATTATCAAGCCAATGAGTATACTAAGAGTGTTGAACATATTTAGGTACAATCTTATCTTTAAATTCTTTAATAAATGCATGCACAATATTTTTTTCCATAATTAGCTCACAACGTTTTCCAGTTTTTCCATCTTTTAAAGAATACTCAACATTTTTAAATCTTTTTACATCTACTAATTGTTATCCAAATTCATTTAAACTACTTTCATGCATGCATTCACCTAATAATGAAAAGTTACCACATCTATCACATTCTCTAGAAATACATGATTTTAAATAAAATAAGTTTCCGTTAGAGAGTTCACAAAACAAACCTGATATAAAATCTTTGATTCTTTCAGGTGGCATATTAATACCACAAATGTCATCCATAATTTGGTTAACATGCAAAGTGCATCATATATATCGAAAACTATCATAACAATAACGAAATTTTACATGAGTCTTACAACAACAAGAGATTTGTTGCTTATTAATTCTAACATACCAAGGTTTACACATTTCGAATGATCTTTGACTTATTTTAATATTCAATGGTAAGATTGAAGCATCTAAATTTTTTTTATATAATTCAATTTGAGTCATATCTAAGAGATGCTTTGGATGAGGTACACGAATTTTGGAACCCACCCTTAATTTTAAGACATCTCTAATGTTAGGTGATACTCTTGTATTATCATGCCAAAATTTATCAATTAAAGATTTAATTTCATTAGTTAATTTCATGTCTGATTTTGGGAGTCTACCACTAAAACTCCAACATTGATTAATTGGATCCTTTTCAATATTTTCTCTTCTTTTAGCAGCTCTAATCAAATTTTTAGGATTTAATTTTATACATTTACTAATCTTACCTAACATTCTTTTATTTGAAGTTGCTTTATCAACTAAAGCAGTTGTTATTGCACGACGAGCCGCATTTTTATCTTTAGATCAACTTTTCTTACCCATAAAATCAATAGCATTAGCAACACTAGAAATGACTTGTTCTACTAAATCATCTTTCTTTTTTTGTACTACAAAAATACCTAATTTTTTCATCATTTTTCTCATTTTCCACATTCTCATCAATTGCACCATGAGTTGACATTGGAATCCTAGTTTTTTTATATAAAAAAATATTTTATATATTTTATTTCCATAAGTTCTAATTTGTCTCCAAGAAACTTTGCCACGAAGGTTATCTAACACATCTTTTTCAATTGTAAAAAAAACATTTTCACCTTCATCCATACAAGGGTTTCATTTTGATTCACACAAGGGGTTTCATTTTCATTCACACAAGGGGTCCCATTTTCATTTTAAAATGTAAAAAAGATTTCATTCTCATTTTCATCAATATGAGGGATTTGATTAACATTTGCATTCTCATAAGATATATTTTCATCATTTTTTTGTTTTTGCATTCTTTCAACCCTAGAATTATTGATATCATCAATGGTGTATCCAACATCATTTAAACAAACAAAATCAATATTATCAAGACCTGGGTTTGAAAAAATACCTGGAGAGATTGTTTGAATAGGTGCATTTTCCATATCATTGAGAGGTGGATTTCAAGACATACCCAAAGTTGTTTGCATAGGTACTGTTTCCATATCATTCAAAGTTGAAGTTGAAAACATAGTTGAGTTTGTCTCCATAATTGCATTTTCTTCTATATTCACCATCTCCACATTTGCATCATCTACATTCATTTCATCATTCATGACTTTCTCTTCAACATTCATTGAACTAGATGCTTCCAAATTTTTCATTTGACAAATTTTTTCTCTTTTATCCTTTTGTCTTTTTGCCTCCATATCTTTATTTGCTTGAATTTCTTTGGGTGTGATTGAATTTCTACATTTTTTTCTTTGCCTTTGCTTTGATCCCATGGTTACCAAACCCTTTTTGATGAAAAAAAAAATGATTTAATTGAAACCAATTTTCAAATTTTCACCTCCTTCAAATATTCAAATAACACTTTGTACTATGAAGATCCTTTCTTCTTTGAACTTTGAAGTACACAAAAATATCATGAATACATCCAAAAACTCTCTTTTTTGAATCTTCTTGTAAATTATTCTTGTACTAGATTCCACTTCAGAAAATTCAACCTGCACTTGACTTTTCAACCAATTTACAATAGAATATGCCCTACAAAAGACAAATTTGCAATAAAAATGCAGAAAATCGAGCTTTCGGGTCGTATTGTAGAAAAAGAATGTTGCAAGAAAAACGTGTTGTACCAAAAAATGTCAAATTAGGAAAAATGGATATATCATAAATGCATACACATTATGAAACACATACACGTTCTGAAAAAGAAATGCGTACGCGTTTCATAACGCGTATGCGTTACCTTTACCCAATGGGTCAAAAAATAACGCGTACGTGTTATGAAACACGTATGCATTTTGTTTCAATAACGTGTATGTGTTTTAATAACATGTACGCATTATTAAAAAATTTATTTCCCAACCCACCTCCAGACTTGGGTTTAGGTTTGGGAAAGCTTTGGCAATCTGAGCCTTAGCCTTTGACCTGCAACTAAAAAACTAAGGCAGATTGAAGAAGAATGTTCAACTTTGACAATAGGGCTGATGAATTTTTTTTCTTAATCAATCTATCAAATTAAAACCCATTATAGAACACGATGTCTAGTTTTTAAATATATAATTTTTATTAAGATTGGATTATATTTTCTATTTTTAATTAATTTCAAAGCAAACTAGTCCTTAAACTTGAAATATATGATTTTTTTTGTATTTTAATAACATTTTTTTGGTTAAGTTTTTTGTAAAAATATTTATATGACATCAATCTTTAGATAATTCTTTACACAATGAAAAAAAAAAGTTTCAAAAAAAGTTTAGTTTAGGTCAAATTATGCTATCCGTACATATTGATTTTTAAAAACAACAATTAAGGCCAATAAAAATTATTCAACAAAAAATTACAAAAAAAATTCCTCATCAATCTTCATGTTGTTAGCTCTCTTTCCCCAAAAATAATTAGCAAAATACTTTTATTTGAGTCAAAAAGTGTTGTTCGTACACACACATGGTATGGTAAAAAAAGTAGGGACTTTTAAAAAGTGGTTTTTATAGATCCTTATCAAAATTTAATTTCTACAATCTGGGTATTTGAATAATTTACATATTTATAAACTCGATTCAAATTTCTAACTTTCATATTATTGAATTTTTTTGAAAATTCATTGTGTAACTACCTCAAATTTTCAGTCCAAGTGTGACAAATTCTGAAAAACAGCAAAAACACTTCCACTTTTTGAGCTTTTTGTGGACCCAACTTCTTGCATCAGCCCTCCATCATTTGTTTTTATTTGCACAATTAATTGTTTTCCCAAATTATCTTATCACTATTTCAATTCCATAATTTCTTTTCCTGGTGCCCAACTCTTTCCACTTCCAAATAATTGTAGATTTTTAAATTTAATGAGTTACATATGCAAAAAATGTCCTCTTCATGTTTGGGTGTGGGATTTTGGAACTCCCAATATTTTCATTAATTCGCACCCTTGAGCACTTCCAATTTAAATTGGAATTAAATTCAAATTCACCTAAAAAAAATTACAATTGAGGAAATTTTAAAAAATTGACATTATTCCCTGTAAGATGCCACCAACAAACCAAAACAAAAAAAAATCAAAATAAAAAAATTTAAATTTTTTTGATGTGCAAGATTTTTTGTACACCCAGATGCTCTCGTATCAAACAACCTAGGTAAGAGAAATGTTTCATGAGTCAAAAATCATGAACATTTGAAGATCCCATGTTTGTTCTTCATCCATATTTCTTATTTGTCTAGTTGATTTTTCATCTTCTTGACCCTACTCTAAAATTTCCTATCTCTTCCATATTTCACCTTTCCTCTCTTTCTTCCCTTCATAACATTCATTTATCTACACCATGTTTCATATTTTTCAACTTTATCATCCCCAACACTTGCATAAAAATCAACACTAACAAATTCATGGGAATAAAAAATCCCATCTGCACATCCTTCTCAATTATTTCTCCTCCATATTTTTCTTCTTGTATGTTAATAAAAATCATCATATCTCTCTATACTTTAGACTTTAACTTTTTATTTTTGCACCTAACCATTTCTCTCATCTCACTTTCTTTCACCATTTCATCAAAGTACAAATTAACCTCAACAGTAACATCAATAAATTTTATAAAATCATCAAATACCCTAATTTTCTCCTTTTCCCCTACTAGTGTAACATCCATTTTAGTATTCTCATATCCATTCACATTAACCATGTTATTCTCATGTGAATCAATTTCATTTTTATCATCAAAGAAATCCAAAAAATTGTAACTTTACCTCTTCTTCAACTACATCACCTGCTATCAATGCTATCCACTCCTTTTTAACTATTTCAATTTGGATTAGTGAGTTATCTTCTTCATTTGTTGTTTCTCCTTCAGTTTTATCATTTTTCTTCCTTTCTATGTTTTCTTATACAAATTTATATCCTAGAATTTTCAATGTTTCCATATCCTTCATTCAACCGATGTTTTCTACAAATTCATTTCTTTTTACCTCTATAAATTTATTGCTACTCACTACAACAATGCTATCCTATGTGTTTTCTTTCTTCTCTACTATTTCCCCATTTTTTCTTCTTCATCATTTTCTACAATATTATTCTTTTCTCCTTCTTTAGAACCATGTGCATGACACACTACTACATCTTCTCCTACAATTTCATTTACATTTATTGCATGTAAATATTCATTTCACATATTTAAATGATATCTCTTTTTTTTTTGATGTATCCTACTTGTTTCCACCACTTTATTTATCTTTTCCAAATATTATAAATAAAACATCTTTAGATAAAACATAATCATCAAAATTACTCTTAATTTTTATGGTCTATAGTGACCATTTTATCCTCTTTCTTCCTCCATTCTTTCCTTGTGCATTTCTTGTTTCCTTCCTTTATTTCAATTGAATTTGTGTGGGTTGCTCCCACATGACTTCCTCTCCATGATATTTCCATTATAGTGCCACAACACTGTAATTCAACATTCTTCAAGTTTCACTATCCTCTTTGGCATACATCTTCTTTTCCTTTATTAGAGCTGATTTAAGCTGAAACAAACAATGCATCTTAACTTCATCTTTTTTCTCATCTTCAACTATATCTTTCTTCTTCATTCCAAAGCTTTCCTCAATGGAATTCAATATCACTTCTATCTTGTTTAGCTTTGCAATAAGCTTCTTTTCTCTCACTTTTTCCCAATACTCTTCCAAAAATAATATTCTCTCAAGTCCTCCAATGACCCATCTTGTCTTCTTTTTCACAAGTCCCTCTATAGATACAAGTACTCCTTGCAACAATCTATCACTCTCACAACTATCATCTACCCAAAAAATAATCTAGAAGATGTTTCCTCTACCAAACCTTTCTCAATGGAGAAAATATACACCTTATACCCAACTTTATATTTGTTGAAGGATAGAAGTTGCAGGCCCTCTTTCACACCTACAACAAACAAGTTCTCTCACAAATTGTTTCATGGCTTCACCACTCTTCACTTGCAGGTCCTGGTGAATACTTTTCACTCTCAAGATCTTCTAGATTCGATACCATTTGATGCAAGTGAGACTCTTGAATGCATGTTGAAAACCATAAATCACAAATAATTTCTCAAGACATCATATGCAAATACTCTCTACTCACAAACAGACTCATAATCAACTACATAAATAGAAAACAAACTCATGATATTTTATTGAATTTCAAAGCCAATAGACAACATCAATTTTAATTTGTATTTCAATAAGAAAATAAAACATGCCCCATTCCTCATACCACTTCTATTTCATTACAATGAAATTTCTCAAGTGGTTTGTAGGTTTTGTGCTCCTCTTTCCCAACTTTTGAACATATTCCAAAATTTCTCTAGTTCATTTAGAAATGATAATGTTATACATGTTTTACTAAGACTGGTTCTCACTATCACAACATCTGACAATCTCCCTCTCCCATACATACATTTGATTCTTCTCCATCATTTTTTTATCTACACAATTTTTTTTTCCCAAATTATCCTATCACCATAATTTATTTCCTTGGTGCCCAACTCTTTCCACTTCTAAATAATTGGAGATTTTTAAATTTAATGAGGATTTACATATGCTAAAATTTCCTCCTCATGTATGGGTGTGGGATTTTGTAACTCCCAATATTTTCATTAATTCAAAAATTTGAGCACTTCCAATTTAAATTAGAATTAAATTGAAATTGAATTTATTGCCTACAAGACGCCACCAATGAACCAACACAAAAAAACAAAATACAAAATTTAAATAATTTTTTGGTGTAGGATTTTCTATGCACCTAAATAATCTTGCATCAATTTTCATTGATTTAAACTCAATATTTTTTACCATTGATGTATATTATATGTGTTGAAGATTGTATAATACTCTAGAGATAGTTGATGTACAAATATATCAACTAGTGCAAGACAATAGAGAAGTATATGGTAGAATGGTGATTAATTTGATGTTTATGTATAATGTGGAGGTGGGTAGACTTGTTATAATATTTTTTATGTATTACTTCATTAATACCATTCATATTTGGTGTACCACACATTGAGATAAGTTGCGTAATATTTTCTAAGGCATTCTCAGTGTATACTCTTAGACAAAGTCCTAGTATTTTTGGTTTACATCCTTTTGTAGAGCAAGCTTTTGTCTTGTAGCTCAAAAGATAAAATGGTAAAGATTTGAAGGATTTATATACAACAATTCAAGTAATTACACCTTCTATAATGAAATTTATAAGTGATTTTTTTTTCAATATGTGCTCTAGTAGAGTAAAGTATTGATGAAGGTGTGTTGGAATGCTCCTCTTTCCTCTAAAAGTGAAGTGTTAGCCTTGTGGTTTTGTGGAAATGTTTAGTGATGTTCAATGCATACTATATTTTTGTATCATGATTTAGTAGTTTTTAAGTGTAGTTTTCAAAGGATGGTGGTGTATAGTTGGTTTTAGGTGCTTAATTGTTTCATAGAATGTATATTTCTCTTCTTGTGCTAACAATTATTGATCAAATACTTTAGAAGATGGTTGTAGAGGTGTTTTGCATTGTCTACAATTCTCACATCTTGGTCTACATGAAGTTTTTGGTTTCTCTCTAGTGGTTTAATATTGAAATTTTGGAAATTTTAGTGTTGTTGTCATTGTTTGGGCTAATAGTCTTGTTTCCTTCTTTTGTCGTTGATCTTGATTAATTAATTTTTCTTTGCAGGATGCGTTGAGGTATATTTAGGCCCTATTATTCCATGTGTTCATTCACAAATCATGTTCTCTTTATAATTTATATGTTTGGAGTTGACCTATGTAGTACCATATGATTCATCTAAAGGCCATCTTGGAGATGACCTGATTGAGTTTTGATTTTTTGTAGAGGCTATTTATATAAGAACAAACTCATTTTTTAAGGTAATGAAGTATAGTGAATTAAGATTGAGTAGTATGTTGAATATGAAGTGTGTGAAGTAAATATGATGGATTGATTGTGCAAAAAGGTAATGTAATGTATTAACATACATTACATGGTTCTTTATAGAAATTCATGTCCATTTTTTTAATTATAATTTTCATATATCTTTCTTTGAGATAATTGTGAGTCTTAACAAGTCATGGTATCTTTCCCTAGGACTTTGCACTTTAGATTGTAAGTCCTTAGGAAATGAGACTTAAAGAATATTGTAATTTTTGTAAGAAACGGGATTTATATATTATGAGTTACCTCTCACTATGGATTTTCCCTCATTTATTTTTCCACATAAAAATCGTGGTGTCCTTGTGTGGTTCATGTTTTCATTTCTACTCTGCTTTTAGTTAATGTGATTTGATGTTTAATCTATAAAATAGAATTGTTTAAGTTTTAGTATATATGTTGATTCACCTATCCCCTCTCAACATTTTAGTGTGTTCAATAATTGGTATCAAAACTAAGTGCCTTTGAGAAGCCTAATGGTTAAGGTAGATCCTAAAGTTGAACACATGGGGTATATATAAAAGATCAATTATATGTTTATTTTAGAATCGGATCTAGAGTCAATGGAACCTAGAGGTTAAGACATCAATCAAAAAGATTGTGAAGTAGATTTTGAAGGATAAATATATACTTCTCTTGAAGATCTTGATGAAGCAAGAACACTAAACATCAATATGAGTGCATGCTTGAAAATCAAAGGAGAAAATTGTCAAATTGAAAGTAGAAGCTAAAGAATCAAAAGTAAAAATTAGTAAACTAAAAACTCAAAATGGAAAGGGGTAAAGGATGTGAGACTAAAATCAAGGAGGAAAAAGTTATGATCTTTGATTTGAAAGTTAATATTGAATAAGGTAAGAGGATTAAAGATTGTATAAATACCAAGCTTAATCATAAAACTACTAAATGTTCAAATCTTAAGGAAGAGATTACCAATCTAATAAAAGAACTTTAAAAAGTAAAAGAGTAATTAAAAAGGGTCTAAAATTGAGGAAAGGTTCTAAAATTATTGATGTGTTGATTAACTCTCAAAATCCATCAAAAGAGAAATATAATCTTGGTTTTAAAAAATGAAAACTTCCTATTACCAATGTATCTAAAAATTTGTATGATAGCTGTGAAGAAAAATTGTGCCTTCGTCTTTTTAATTTTTGGATTTTACTTTTGGATTTGGGAGGATGTGTGTGCGAAATTAAGTTGTGGCTCCAAAGGGCATGCAATGTGCCATGTGGTGGATGTGCATGTTTTATTTATCCCTTTCCTTTTGCAAGGAAGTCGAGCCACGTTTCAGCTCAGTGGAAGATTTCTCATAAATTATTTTCACAAATCTTAGAATATCCACCTTCTTGACATGTCATCTATTTGCTATAGGGGAGTTGTGCTTTAGAGATTTTTCTTCAAAGTTTTTCATAGCATAATTTTCTTTATTCTTCAAGAAGGATGTGATTCAGTGCCACCAAAGCTATTTGATCGATCAACAAGACTTTTGCTAGGCTATTTTCTAGGATTTGAGTGTTTATGGAAGGAAATCCTATTAAATATCTAAGGGATATTAATGTGTTAGTTGAGAGTTGATGAATAAGGATTTTTGAGACTTAATTAAAGATCTAGGATCTGATTTTGAGCTATTAGGAGCGGATATATAGAAGTCATTACTTCTAGGTGGAGGTGGTGTTTCTCTCTCCTTGGTACTATAAATTTGAAGTGGCAACAAAATAAGAGGGTTCCTAAATTTTTCCTTTAAGAAATAAATTTCTTTAGTTTTTCATAGTTATAGGAAGTATTTTCATTAGTTTACATAACATTGATTCACTCTAGCATGTTATATTTGTTTTAACTCAAACTATTGTCACATTGCAATCCAACCTATATTTTAAAGTTCACTTAATAATTGAAGCATGAGTTATTTTGGAGAAATATTTGAAACTGTGTATGATATGGCCTCTGCCAATATTTCTTCTTAATAACTTCGTCCAAAATAGATCACTATGTCTAGCTTAATCTGAATAGTATGATTATTTGATTTCCATGTTGCATGTTTGCATGATAAAGTTATAGCTTGTAGAAGTTGGACTATGTCATTAGACTTTTCTATTTTATTTAAAGGTTATTATTTCTTCGTGTTATGCTATATTAAGAGGAAGAGTTCATGTGGCTTTTTAATTTTTTGTTAACTCTTGAAACTTCTATGCTTGGTCAGATCTTAATGAACACTTATTGTAGGTAGATTGAATGATTGCATTGTTCTTGTATCTAGCCTCTCTTGCTCATTCTCTTCCCAAAAATGAAGGGTTGTGGCATTATATGTCTATCATAACATACATAGAAAATAACTTGAGGTTTTTAAATTTTGTAAAAGCCTTGGCGCATCGCCACTTTCATGTTTTACATTTACATTGTTTTCTACCCCTTTTCCCAAACTCAGAGAAGTGTCGACTTTCTATAAAAATCTCAGAAGTATTCAATGAGGAGAAATTTTTTCCCCCACTTGTTGCATTTCACATAAGACTATCAGAGAGGCACAAGCTTTTTTTATCAACAATAACTTCAAAGAAGAAGGAAAGTTTTGAAAAAGGGGAGATAAATCCTACACTAAGAAACATAAGGAAAAATCCTCTAGATATGTAAAGAGAAATAAAAATAGTGATAGATAAGGTGGATTCATTCTTTTCTAGAATAAGAAGAACTTAAAAAATACTATCTTTAAACAAACTGCACCTCCCAAGTTCAATGATAATTGTTATACTTGTAATAAGATTAGTCATAAGGTTGTTGGATGTAAAAGAAAGATGAGTCACAATTCATTAGGCATCTAAGGTACAATGCTATGAACTCTCAATAATTTCATGATCAGTTCTATGTTTGTAATAAATCTGGTCATAATGTTAATGAATACAAAAGTAAAGTGATATTGAATAGTAATGTTACAACTTCTCAATCATTCTATATATACTACTGCACATGGAACAAGTTTGGTCATATGGCTTATTACTGTAGATCTAATGTGAGAAGAAGTAATTATGCTCTCCAAACTAGTATCACCTATTACAATTATAATAAACCTAGACACTTTGCAAGGTTTTGCAAGAGAAATAATATAAGACCTTTTACTCCTCAAAAAATATTGACTCCAATCTATAGCAAAGAATGAATTTGTATGTCATCTTGGTGCAAATGGATCCTTCAATAATTGAAAAAAGAAACTATTGGCTCAAGGGGATTTGTAATTATAATAAAAATTAAACCCTTGTAAATCATATGATGTTGAAGTCTTCAACATAACGGTTAAAGGTGATATGGATTTTCTTTCTCAAGTTTCTTGATAAAATAAACTCTTTGGGGAAGTATTTTGAATGATCATGGATCCCTATCATATCTCAAATAGTTAAAGGTTTCTTGTGTTAAGAAATAAGAAATATATTTAATAAAGAGAAAGTATGTTTGGTGTGAAGAATATTTAGTACCTATTGATCAAAATTGATTTCATTTGAAAGATATCAAGTGTATGCAAGTATTGGGGGATAAAAGAAGGTTTTCAACATGTTACATGCAAAAAAGTAACGATAATGTTCATAGTTATTTCTATGGTTTTCTTGTAAAACCCTATAATTCAAAAGCTTCTATCATGGGTACACCAATTTTCATTGATGTTATTGAGAAGCCAAGGCCAAAATTCAATAATCATCCATACATATCCACGGTGACCAACAAGTATGGATAATTATCTCATGTTGCTATCAAAGTGTTGTGTTTAGAAGATTTATGTATCTACATTCACTCATAGATAAATGATTACAACCATCTCAATATGGAATAATTCATATACAATCCTCTCTTAATTGATAAGTTTTGGCTCATAAAAATATCATTTGGCTTGATCATCCCCACCTAATCACAAATGAATCTACCAAGTTTGTGAATGAATTATGCTCCACCAAACCTATGTTGGCACTGAAGGCTATGAAAAATAAAGAATTTTTGAAGCTTCTCAAATGTAATTAAATTTGACAAAAGAACCATAACTATGGATGACATCTCTAACTTAGGGGTCTGGTTTGCCATGATGGGTATTGCATAAAAAGTTTTCAACACAAATAGGGAATGATATTCTACCACCACCATCATATAAATTACACATTAGATGGTCAATGAAGGAAAGTATTATGGTATTTGTGATCTCTTACTTTAGAAGCTGTTGGATAATCCATAGAGAACCAAGGATTCATGCTACAATTTTTTCTATGGCACTTTCATTATTTTCCTTATATTCTATTTTATGAAATAGATGTTTGGTTTGAAGAATGTGGTCTAGACAAGGGATATTTCTATTACACAATAGATTAAGGATCACATACATAGCTTTACAAATACCAAACAATGTGACTCAATATTCTAGGTTTTCTTCAAAACATTTCAAAATGAAATGCAGAAGAGGGGTAGGATACCCTCACAAGTTATGGAGAGATATAAGAATGAAATAACCTTTATGGTGGAAGTTGAACCAAGAACTACATGGATAAAAAAATTTCCCTATGAGGTCTCCAAATCTGACTAGATTGCATACAATGATTTCTCAACAAGCCTAGGGATCCCTTTTTTGAAAGGTTGGGCACATATGATGAGATAACACATAAGAAAACCAAGAAGAAGGTAGAAGAAAAGGTGGAGAAGATATCAAATGTGGGGGAGATTATGTCTAAATTGAAAAAGGCTTTCGACACTCCCAAGGTTCATGTGGAAGAATCACAAGCTCATAGAAGAACAAGTAGTTTTGCCTTTGTCTCTACTAAATGTTTTGGATTATATCAAACAAATCCTAGCAAAAGAAGGGCTACTATTGTAGCATTGGTGCAAATTAAGAATTTTCAAAGGAGGAATACTAGACCTAATCAATAGGAAAAATGGAAAAAGATTAATCCTTTAAATGTGGATAATGATGAAGATGATGAGGAAAAAGAAGTACAATCTTTTTTTTGGAGAAGAAAAAAGAATAGAACAAGACAAATGGTGTAAGTATGAAGGTGTTCTCATTGATGTCAATTGTGTGTTAAGGAAGCTATTCCATTGTGAAAAAGAGGAAAATAGTTTGAAACGGGTTGTGCACGTGTAGTTGAGACCTTGAGGAAGTTTTGTGAGTACATGGAGCTACCCTTGTTTTGCAATGTCTGAAGATGAGTTGGAATTATGAAATGAGCATAGATGTTGTCTCTAGTACTTAGTTTCCAAGTTATTTTGAGGAAATTTGATTAACCAAGTAAATTGTGTTGTGTAAGTGTTCATATTGTACCCCAGTATTTTCCTCCACATTTATTTTGTGTTGATGGTATCCCTATGCAGAGCATATAGGTTATTCAAGGTTGTCAGAGGTTTCTATATTCAAAATTTGGGATTTTGGATTGTTCTACAATGCAAGATATTTTCATAGTATGTGAACCAACTACACAACGATATTTTCTATGGCCTAGGAGAAATGTATTTCCTCCACGTTTATTCATTGTTTGGCTTCAATTTGTGTGGATTTCATAAGTTTCTTATAATGCTTGTATCTTTATGTATTAAATGTTTTAGTTGATTTGATGAAGTACGAAGTGATTTTTCATTTATCCATATGCAAGTAAGGGTTACTAGTTATTCTAAGTTAAGTATTTGAATGATACAAGGTTGATGAAGTATTTAATCAATCTTAATTAGTTCATGAATTACTCTAGATTGTGTTCAGGTGAATTCTATTGTCTAGAAGTTTTGGATCAACTTAAGGAAGCATGTACTTAATGAATATAGGGTTTAACGTAGGTATTGTTTGACCTAGTGTTAACACTTCTTGTGAATCTTGTAGAAGAATGTTGAGTGTGTTGGGATTTATTTGGGTCCTAATTACGGATTAATATAGGTCACCTTCAATCCTATCCATCATAGGAATGCTTAGGTTTTGACCTATTTTGAATTTGTATGTATAACAACTAGTTGTCGACCTTCTCCAATCGTTTTCAAGGTTTTTAGGGTTGAGGTTCATATAAATAAGTGTGGTGTTATTGTGAGTTAAGGCATGAATGAAATTGGAAGAAAGATAGATGTAAGATCAATGCAAGTGAAGTGTGTGATGTTAATTTTTGCAGAGAAGTGTTATTTTTAGTGTTAGAGTTCTTGAATGCAGTGAGTTGGAGGCATAATTCAAGAAAGGTTGTAACGCCCCACCAAGGAACCCCAGAGGACAACACATCTAACTACAATAATGGAATAAATTTTTTTTAAGTGCAACAACATGAAATATAAACCGTATTTAACATAACATAAATGTTAAGCTATGTCCTCTAAGGTTCCATGATAGCATTACTAGAAACACTAACACTAAGATCTAACCATGTATCATGAATTACTAACATTAAAGTTATTTTAAATCCAGTGCATAGAACAATTAAATACATACATCTCCATAATAAAACATTAGATAAGTAACCATCAGATATCATCCAATAAGATCCAAGGAGTACATATACAATCTCTATTACATGGAATTAAATTGTTACATTATCACAAGTTTGCATCAATGCTTCCCTGAATATATCAAGAAGAATACATCAAGATTGAATTACATGATATAAATGAGATACATACACAATTTCAAAACATATGCAACTTTCTCTCAAACTGGAACAAGATCTAGAACTTTGTAGATAAGGTACATCCTCCACACTCATGAACAATAGCTAGGAATCCCAATTAAGGAAAAGGAACAATCCACCCAACCATATGGAACCCTAAGGTTCAACCCCCATGCTAAGAGATAACAATAAGGTCACACTACAAAAAGAAATCAAGAAGATGGAAGGCTAACACAAAAGTACTAAACAAGGCTCCAACATAACAAAGTACAACATGGCATCACATAACAAAGTCACTGATTCTAGAGACATTCAAACAACAAGGGAAACACAAGAATAGGGAATGCTAGACTGCTATAGGGAGGAGTGTCATCATATAGATTTCTATGGATTACCTTGGAAAATCTTCCTAGGCTCTTGGCCCCCATCTTGGGTTTTTCAGGTAGCCTCATGATTTCTGGCACCGATACAAACTCATGTGAAATCAACATACCTTTCATGAGGATAAGGTAATTGATCTTGCCATCCTAGGCCTTCCTAGCTCATCTCAAGCCTAAATAAGCACTTGAGCCATGAGAGAGGCATTATCTTCATTAATGTGAAAACTACCCAACCCCCTAATTCATTTTACATTATCACAATAATAAAAGAACTCTCAATGAGTTACTCTGGACACCACTTTGGGTTCCAACCCCCATTGGGAGCCACTCCCCTTACATGCAACTAGAAAACCCAATACATCAAATAGGCTAAAGTCATCTTGCACACTAAATTAAACCACAAGGCACACATATCCAGAGCAAGGCATGGACCACCTTGCTCATAAATCACAACTATAATCACAAGTAAGCAATGAAATTCTAAAGACCCTCATGTATGTTGGTGTTTACAACAATCCATATAGAGGTTGCAGGTATTTAAGAGGTAGCCAAACCCTATCTAGGATAAGTACAACCGCTAATGGCCAACTAACGAGAGTCAATTAAGGACTGATTTCTCCTGCACTTTTGGCTTTGTAGGACCAAGGTGGGTAAACCTAAATGTGTTCATATGAATGCATCATGACTGGTAAGAACACTTCTCGCATACAAATTACAATTCCTACACATTCAAAGGGATAGTGATCATTTCATGCTTTTGGCAGACTAGAGAATGACTACTAGTACCAAAGAGCAATGGAATTGACCCACATATCTATTACAATAACTCTCGGAGGTGGAAAAGGTTATATTCAAGTGTTTTATGTTCAATATTTGGATATCCCTACTTAGAGCTTACAATCTTGAGCTAATAAAAAGACATAAACATTATCCAGTGCTTCATCCAATGGGCAATGAAGTCATACAAAACAAAATCTTGATATGATGAACCTATCTCATAAAGCATTACTATCATGAGATATTTCAGCACACTAAGATAGTACTTCTTCAAGAATCCTGGGAATATACAACCATGAACATGTAATTGACTCTTCAAGCATTTGATTAACTTCTTAAGCTAAAGCAAGAAAACTAATTACATTTTCAATTAACTATTGAAACTGAAAGGAGGAATCCTTGATAACTCCACTCATAATCCATGGCACACACACAAGAGAGTAAACCATCTTAATGTTATAGATTTCTTTCGATATCAGTAATTTAAAAGCATATCACACTAATCTGTATGTAATCCCAACACAAGATGATTTCCTAAACAAAATGTTCATAACATTTTAACTATAAAATGGACTGTACAGACTTCCAAGCTTCAAACTCCAAAAATTTTTTGACCCTTCACAATGAGCCATGAAATCTACTTTATAGAATAGGAGACCAACAAGCATTAGGCTACATTGTCACACAAAAATGAATTTCAACACAAAATGAAATTCAAATTTACATTCATTGTCATAATGATACCGTGCATGAACAAACGAATCAAAAACGGTTATGAAATAACCAGTTGAAAAACAAAATTTCGTGCAAAGCACGCGCATGTCCACATCCACACCCATTCATCGAAACAACAAGAGAAAACACGTCCAATGGACCCACCGCCAATAACCATCAAGAAGAAACACGACCCCGGTACAAGAAACCGCTCTTAGTTCGAGCCTGCGACAATGATGGCACCACCTCCTCTTTATCAACCTTGCGAGCACATCCTTGAACAATTGGACCCGGTGTCAATGTAGATACTGGCTTGATTGATAGAACCTCCTCATCCACTCCCATAAGGTCCACCAGCGAAGCCAAGTAGTACCGATAATCAGAATCAGTCTCAGATTCATTAGAATCTGAGATGATTATCGAGGACAAATTATGTACTGGCCTCTTCCCAGTGTTCCCAATAATAGCCTTGTGAGCCATAGGAGAATCAGACTTCTTCATGACTGGCAAAGCCAGCCTTGCACTCCTTCACTTAACTAATTTATTCATGATAGAAACAGAGCTCAACAACAAATAAAAGAAGAAACCTTACTGCACATAGACACAAGAGAATGCAATGTTGATCGCATACAACTCAGTCAACATTTATAGAGTAAGCCAGTATGCAAGGTACAATTACTTGAAGGAAATTCAAGCACTCACAAAAATAGTGATCCAGATAACCATGAATACCCTCAGTAAGATGGCACTATTTGCACGTAGGAGGAGATCAGGTGGAGATCCTCTGGAGAAGAAAACCTCGTGCCATTAATGACACGAGCAACAACCAAGCAATACATGCCACGCAGACAACTCACACACCCCTTCCTTACAATTGAACCGCCGATTCGGGAGACACTCTAACAAATGGATGGTTGAGATCAAGTCAATGAACATTGACGATCCACCTTGACGCCTTCAGAAAACATATCCAATTAGAACCCCAGAAAAGTATACCTGAACCACACAGTGGGACCCATATAGTCCCATTAGCAAGAAAAGAAAATCCATGTGCCACTCCTTCACAGACCTCACAACACCCTCTCGGATGTTTACTCTGCTCGTGCGAGGTGTGTGAGAAACCATAATTACCCCGTTATTAATGGCTATTACCAGTGAAAAGATGGCCCCATATCATATCCAACACCTCGGGAAGAAGACCCATTCATATATTCATGCCATGTGGCAACATCTCATGAACCTCACACCACTTTGATGACGCTAGTAGGAACACCTGCGAGGTCAGCGAGAAGTGGTCAAGATCCAATTATGTGATCGAACAGTTCGTCAGACCTTAGATAGAACATCCAAGTGGGGCCCGCATTGAAATTCTTGACGAATCAGGTGAAATGGAGCATATAAAGCATGACCTGAGAGGGATGAAACCTCACTTAAGTGACTGGTTCTCGATGGCAGTAGGTCACCGTTAAAACATAACAAGAGGGTTTCAACCGATCCATAATCAAGGTTAACATGAGTAACTTTGAAACCCTAAAATCTCGGTTTTAATTTTCTCAAAAATTGAAGTTCCATTAGTGGCTCTGACTAGGAATGTATGCCCCCTGTGGGCATAACAAGAATCCAGAATCTCTGGTTTCACAGAGTAGATCATTGAATTACACAAGCCTTTCAACAAATAATTTGCCTTGTTCTGTCAACTAGACTTGTGTATACAAACATGGTAGCCCCAGGCTACCAAACAAGGGAAATCAAGGCTTACCTCTATCAAAAACAAAATTTTCTGTTTCCTGACAGAAAAAGAGCTTGCAACATTCCCCATTTGATGTTGTGCAGTGCATGGGATAACCAATACCTTTGTGATTGCAATGAAAGCTTTCCCCACTCTACCCCTATATTGATTTAATCAATGCTCTGCCCCTCCAATTTAAAAGCAATACATGACCCTGATAATATTTTACCTTATCCTGCTCCTGGTCATATTTTATAGGGTGATGGCTCACCTGTTCCACGAAATGAAAACTCTCATAACTTACCTGGTTTGCAACATCATCCATTCTGTTAGCCCTGGTTTGCATATTGAACTGAAAATTATCATACAGAATAGTATGCAAAGTATCCTTACTTCCATTAGCTATCCAAGATGATACATAGTTGAAGGAAGTTTTCTCCTGGCACATCCTTTCTTGTACCTCTTCATTCATCTCTATATAAAAACCCTCAGAGATAGGTTTAAAAACATCAACTTCACTTTGATCAGAAATGATAGAGCAATACATACTGGTTCTATTGTACTCAGGACTATCTGTTGAATATGTTGATCTATAAGTGAATAATTCAGCACAATCAGAATACCCCTTACTGACTACATCAATACTAGGTGGGAGTAACACCTCCATCTCCATTCTATATAGATACTCAGGGAAAACCGCAGGGCCAGTGTATGGACCACAATACTCGTCACTTCTGAATGTATTCTCCTGATTATAGGTATTAACATCCTTAGATTGTTCATCATTTATATAACTCCCCTATTCCAATGCTAAGATGTCAGAGCTACACTCTAGGCATAAACCATCTGGCAACCCTTTATTTACTTGGGAACAAACATGGGGCTCTTCATCCCTACATAACTCTGGTAAAAACAACATTTCAGCTGCATTCTCAGTACTGCAATTATTACCCCTAAAATCACAATCATTAACTTGCAACAGAATCTCAGTAACATTAGAATCATAATTAGGATTAAGAAACTCAATAGGTGTCTCATACAATCCTTCATCATCTTGTCTTTCAATTTTGTCATTACTCATGCAAATATCTTGTAATGAATGAGCACTACCTTTATTTTGTGTACATGCATTCTTGACAGACTCTTCAATCTCTATCCATTGAATTACCTGAGCCAAATTAGTAGGTTTCAATTCCTCTATTCAAGAGCTCAGTCCTGATTCATATAGTTCACAAAACAAATCAATGCATTCATAATCATTAGGTCTTTGCTCTATGGGAATTTGTATTAATATTTCCAAAAATCTCAAAAAAAACTCATATGATGATTCCTTCTCTTGCCTTCTCATATCATATAGTTCTAATACACAAAAACCCTAATCATCTTCATTCAGATCAAACTGGGTTTCAACTTGGATCTCATTATCACCAAACTGAGCAAGAATTTTATCATCAATTTTTTGGATAGTCGGCTCAGATATTACATTAACATTGGTTAGGAAAGGGTAATCAATACCTACAGTTGGATATCTCTTCATCATTGAATATTTCATGTTATTTTCAATTTCCATAGCTAGCTAGTATGCTTGCGGCAGAGTAGTAGGTTCTTTATCCCTTAATAAAAAGCTCATCCTCTTGTTGAAGGCACCTAGCTACACAATCAAGCTTTCAACCTCATTTGGTCTTATTTATTTGGGGATCTCCCTTAATGCTCTTGAAAACTTGAGATTAAAATGTGGGACTAATTCCTCCTCTTGTATGTGAATTCCCATAAATCCTTTTCTCAATGTGTTGGGATTGACTCTTTCACTGAATTGTTCCATAAAAACAATCACCAACTGATTCCATGAGTTAACAGAAAAGGCAGGTAAGTAAGAAAACAAATCCCTAGCATCACCTTTTAAGGATTGCACAAATAATTTCATGACAACATCCTCATGATCAACTTCATAATCACCCATTACATCAACAAAATGCTGCAAATTCTTAGAAGTCGATTCTGTTACATGCCCTGTATATTGAGGTAAATATTTCCTAATTTTCTTAGGAATTAAATTAGGGTGATCGCTGATAGCATCAAACATAAAAGGCATATACTTTTGAGTTACAAAACTCCTCAAAGGACTTAACATATCTTGCTCCTCTGGCATATTTATGCTTGATCTTACACAGGGTAGACTATTCAATAGCATATAGCTATCAGGCACATCACTTGTCAGCTCGACCAGGAATTTGTTAATGACTGTAAAAGGTATTCGTTATTTTCCAAGATTTTATGCAATACAAATGTGTTTCATAAATCCTTTTACATATTGCATTACTAGAGGTGTGGTAAAACAAATCCTTGTTCCCTTGTATATGCTTAACATATAGATTTGGAACCATTTTTATCTTTAATCAAAACACCCACTATCATTTAAAAGTAGTGAACTGTTTTGGTTTTGGTAAAATACCTAGTAGTTGTTAGCAACATGTATCAACCTCTTTTCCAGACAGTAAATAGTATCAATATGGAAGTATTCCTTCATTTATTCACTGGTTCTTCAATCGGAGTCACCACCTCCTTTCAGAGGACAATATTTCAAAGAACTATGAGAGCTTGTTTTCTAGATTCTGTCAAATTATGGGTTTCATTACCCATTACAGAGTCGCACCATATCACCAATAGTACCTCTCATAGTTACAACCCATTATCATCGAATTTTATCACTTATCTTTACTTTGAACAACAAGCTTTGGATAAGCACCTCCCATCCCTCTGGTTCCTTTGTCTTCTTTCTCCCTCTTTTTCTTTAAATTTCTTAGAAGTTCTCCCCAAATAAATTCATCCTTCAATGAATAACTCTAGAACTCCTGAATCTGTTGCTTACAGGACACCATAGAACATAAAATTTGCAGGATTAGTTTGAACTAGCTCCTTTCGCTCAATTTGCAAACATTCACTATATAAATTCAGAACAATATATCATTTAATATGACTCTATATCAGCACTGGTCTGCAAGTGGAATTTACAGAGTTTGCCCCTAGTAGAGTCGCCATTATGTTGGTGTTTAAAACAATCCATATAGAGGTTATAGGTATCTAAGAGGTAGCCAAACCCTATCTAGGATAAGTACAACCGCTAATGGCCAACTAACGAGAGTCAATTAAGGACTGACTTCTCCTACACTTTTGGCTATGTAGGACCAAGGTGGGTAAACCTAAACGTGTTCATATGAATGCCTCATGACTGGTAAGAACACTTCTTGTATACAGATTACAATTCCTACACATTCAAAGGGATAGTGATCATTTCATGCTTTTGGAAAACCAGAGAATGACTACCAGTGCCAAAGAGCAATGAATTTGACCCACTTATTTATTACAATACCTCCCAGAGGAGGAGAAGGTTATATTCAAGTGTTTTCTATTTAGTATTTGGATATCCCTGCTTAGAGCTTACAGTATTGAACTAATAAAAGGACATAAACATTATCCAGTGCTTCATCCAATGGGCAATGGAGTCATATAGAATAAAATCCTGATATGATGAGCCTATCTCATAAAGCATTACTATCATGAGATATTTCATCACACTAAGATAGTACTTCTTCAAGCATCCTGGGCATATACAACCATGAACATGTAATTGATTCTTCAAGCATTTGATTAACTTCTTAAGCTAAAGCAAGAAAACTAATTACATTTTCAATTAACTATTGAAACTGAAAGGAGGAATCCTTGATAACTCCACTCATAATCCATGGCACACACACAGGAGAGTAAACCATCTTAATGTTATAGATTTCTTTCGATATCAGTAATTTAAAAGCATATCACACTAATTTGTATGTAAACCCAACCCAAGATGATTTCCTAAATAGAATGTTCATAACATTTTAACTATAAAATGGACTGTACAGAATTCCAAGCTTCAGACTCCAAAAATTTTCTGACCCTTCACAATGAGCCGTGAAATCTCCTTTATAGAATAGGAGAGCAGCAAGCATTAGGCTACATTGTGACACAAAATTGAATTTCAACACAAAATGAAATTCAAATTTACATTCGTTGTCATAATGATACCATGCATGAACAAAGGAATAAAAAACGGTTATGAAATAACCAGTCGAAAAAAAAAAATTCATGCAAAGCACGCACACGTCTACATCCACACCCATTCGTGAAAACAACAAGAGAAAACACGTCCAAAGGACCCACTGCCAGTAACCATCAAGAAGAAACACGACCCCGGTACAAGAAACCACTCTGAGTTCGAGCCTGCGACAACGATGGCACCACCTCCTCTTTACCAACCTTGCGAGCACATCCCCGAACAACTAGACCCGGTGTCAATGCAGATACTAGCTTAATTTCTAGAACCTCCTCGTCCACTCCCATAAGGTCTGCCAGGGAAGCCATGTAGTACTGATAATCAGAATCAGTCTCAGATTCATTAGAATTCGAGATGATTATCGGGGATGAATTATGTACTGGCCTCTTCCCAGTGTTCCGAATAATAGCCTTGTGAGCCATAGGAGAATCAGACTTCTTCATGACTGGTGAAGCCAGCCTCGCACTCCTTCCCTTAACTAATTTATTCATGATAGAAACAAAGCTCAACAACAAATAGAAGAAGAAACCTTACTGCACATAGACACAAGAGAATGCAATGTTGATCGCATACAACTCAGTCAACATTTATAGAGTAAGCCAGTATGCAGGGTACAATTACTTGAAGGCAATTCAAGCACTCGCACAATTAGTGATCCAGATAACTATGAATACCCTCAGTAAGATGGCACTATTTGCATGTAGGAGGAAATCAGGTGGAGATCCTCTGGAGAAGAAAACCTCATGCCATTAATGACACGAGCAACAACCAAGCAATACATGCCACGCAGACAACTCACACACCCCTTCCTTACAATTGAATCGCCGATTTGGGAGACACTCTAAGAAATGGAGGGTTGAGATCAAGTCAATGAATGTTGACGATCCACCTCGACACCTTCAAAAAACATATCCAATCAGAACCCCAGAAAAGTAGACCTAAACCGCACAGTGGGACCCATATAGTCCCATTGGCAAGAAAAGAAAATCCATGTGCCACTCCTTCGCAGACCTTGCAACACCCTCCCAGATGTTTACTCCGCTCATGCGAGGTGTGTGAGAAACCATAATTACCCTGTTATTAATGGCTATAACTACTGAAAAGACAACCCCATGTCATATCCAACACCTCGTGAAGAAGACCCATTCATCCGTTCATGGCATGTGGTGACATCTCACGAACCTCGCATGACTTTGATGACACCAGCAGGAAAACCTGCAAGGTCGGCAAGAAGCGGTCAAGATCCAATTCTGCGATCGGACGGTTCGTCAGACCTCAAACAGAACATCCCAGTGGGGCCCGCATTGAAATTCCTGATGGTGTAGAACATAAGCCATTACGCCAAAAAGACCAGCGAATCAAGTGAAACGGGGCCGATAAAGCACGACCTGAAAGGGATAAAACCTCACTTGAGTGACCAGTTCTCAATGGTAGCAGGTCACTGTTAAAACATAACAAGAGGGTTTCAACCGATCCATAATCAAGGTTACCATGAGTAACTTTGAAACCCTAAAATCCCGGCTTTAATTTTCTCAAAAATTGAAGTTAAATCAATGTACACATCACAAGTATAATATCAACCATAAAATTTAACCAAGAGGATACTCCCCTAAGCCTTTGGAAACAAACCCCAACAACTTACAGATAGACTCCCATTTAAAACCAATTATCCAAACTCACTTAAATTTCTCATACATAAAACAATTCAATTCACCATAAACCAATGCAATAAAAATATCCACATATAATAACAAATCATTTATTAAGTGTTTGTAAAAGAAACACTATTTTAAAAGATACTCATATTTATTTATTCAAATAAATCCTATAATTACTCAAATGCAATTAAAACAATTTATTTAATTTACTAATCTAGATAACTTGATTTCCCTACTACATTTTCCAATTTATTTATCAAAACTTTCAATTATCTAAATATAAAATGTCAAACTCTTATTGTTTAATTTTCCATTACGCTTTTCTACATAATCAATTACTTTCAAATAGGAATATTCTTTCACTCTAACACCAAAGGTTATAAGCATATATAAATATCTAATATCCAAAATCCAAGCTAAATTTATATATCAAACTCATATAAAATTGAGTTAGGTTCTAAGGAGATCCATAGAAGTCGAATTCCTAACATAATAATTCCCATCAAAATCTACAGATTTTGTTTTCCATTACAATGAATGAAAATAGACTTTTCCAAACAGGCCCAATACAAAATGGATTCAGTTAATACACAGTTTCAAATATCTCATATGAAATGCGCATTGAATATACAGAAGGAAAGCATTGACTAACTTAGAAAGAACCTGTAAGACTAATCAGACCTACAGAAAAGTATGAAGACACATTTTCAAATAAGGAATTTTCTATATGAAATTAGAGAATCGAATGCCATCCATAGTCATTCACCCTTCAATTTCCATATACATCGATACACACAGCACCGAATGTAGAAATCAGAGAGTAAACACCACAGCCAGGGAGTATAAGAATTTGAATCGAATTTCAGTCCAATATATTATTCATTGAATATTGATTTCACTAAATGTAATGCATGATCACAGGATGCAACTAACGGTTTCCAACAAACTGAAGACTCAACCCATTAACAACAACTATCAAGTAAATAATGGACCATAATGGATGCAAAAACAAAAGATACAACATAATTACAACACCGACCTAAAAGCAACATTGTTTATGCCAAGAAATCGGTAGCCAAGCATATCGAATAAAAGAAGAATAATCCAGAGTTGCTAATTTTGATTGGAGAATGGATGGCGCCACTATGTAAGAGCAAGGCCTGGACCAGGCTGAGGCTTGCATGAGGTCGATCTTTCTTTGAATGTGCATGTTTTTTTGTTGGGAGCCATTCTTAAAGTCTAAGAAGGTGTGATCTGGGGCTAGGGTAGTTGAAGAGTGGGGGGCTAGGATTTTTGGATGTTGGCAGGGGATGAGGCCGATTTTTTTTGTCTCCTGGTTGTTGCATATAAAGTTGTGGTGTTTGATCTTTTTGCTCTCCTCTTTTCATGGATTTCTTAGTGTTGGTTTTGGTTATTGTGTGGATCTCAGTGTTGGGGTTCAAAGGTTTTTTTCTTGAATCTCTATTATGGCTTCGGGGGAGACATCGGTGGTCAAATCTTCTCTAGATTTTTGAGCTGCATTTGGAGCCTCTTCTCCAAATTGTTCATTGATGGTTTTTAATAATATTTTGTTTTGAAATGATTTAAGTAATGGTGGATTTGTTCTAATTGGTGGTTCTCGTATACCGAAGATAAATGGTTGCCTAGAATGTACCGAAGATAGGCCATTGTTGGTCATTCAACTTGAATTGATTGTAGAGGACATCGAGTATTTATTGAAACATGCTTTGCTCTACAATTTTTTGGGAATGAGGGTTTCACTCCAATTTTTGGAATCTTGGGCTCATTGTACTTGGTCCCTAGAGGGTGAAATGGAAATAATCTTGTTAAGTTACTTCATGGTGACACTTAATTTCATGGTGGATCACAATAGAGTGCTTGAAGGTAGGCCTTATTTCCACAACCAAGTTGGTCTATTCACGAAACCTTGACATGCGAGTTTTGATCCTTCAAAAGAGCTTCCAAATCAGGTTCTGGTGTGGATTCGTCTCCATAGATTTCCTATGGAATCTTGGCACAATGAAATTTTCATTGAGTTGCATTGTTATGGGGAAAACTAGTGGGTCCTTCTTAGAGAACTCAAAATCGAAAGGTAATTAATTTTTCTCGCATTTGTGTTGAAATCGATTCAAATAGTCCTCTTCCAAATTCTTTGGAAATTTGTGTGGGTTCATGCTCTTTGGTGCATTAGCTTGACTATGAGAGATTTCTCCTTCGTTGTCATCTCTATCACAAATATGGCCATCTACAGAGGAGATGCCCAAAGTCTAAATATCCTGGGTCTCAGGTGGCTCAGCCTCCTCGAAATCCTCCTAAGGATGAAAAGGAGAAGGACCATGTGCTTGGGGAGATTGTTGGTGTGGAGGGTTTTATTCCTTCTAAAGAACGTAATAGGAATCGAGGTCAGAAGAGGAATCTTAAGGAGTGGTGGGCAGGAGATACCTTTAATATATTTGAGGTGTTGGAGGATCTTAGTCAGTAGGAGGTGAATCCAGGAATGTTATTTTGGATTAGGGGGGTTTCAAAAGGGGTTTAAGATGGAATTATTTCATATTACAACCAGACTTCTTAGGAGACTGGGGTTGTGTAATTGAAAATAGATCTGAGTTTAGTGGTTCATGGGAGGCCTAAGACTATTATGGATATTAAGATGGGGTGGGGGGTGCAAAGATCTAAACTCCATTGGTGAAAGTGGGGTCGGATTTGGTAAAAGGCAATAAGGCTTCTCCTTCATTGGGAATTCTTCGGAAAGACTTAAAGAAAGGGGTTGTTGAGAAGTCTTTTAAAGCTAGGAGAAAGAAGGATTTGGAGAAAATAAAATTGATGGGGGAGTCTTTGGTAAAATTTTGGTCGATTAAGACCCTAGATTCCCATTTTTCTAGCCCTCAAAAATAATTGTCCTCTCCTAAAATGTAAGGGGCTTGAATAGTGGCCCTTGACCAAAAAAAAAAATGATTTGTTGAGAACTCGTTCTCCTAATGTTATTTTCTTTTAAGAGACTAAGTTAACTATTGAAGGTATGATTGGTTTGTGGCCTAAGTTGTGGGCGTAGGGTGGCTGCCAGTTTATTAGGGTTCATGGTAATGTAGGGGGGTGGCTTGCATGTGGAACCCATTCAAGATTCATCCCCTTTTGTGGTTATCCTTCAAGTCTTCCATCTTTGTAGTTTTTTCAAGTTTGGAATTGGGGGAAACTATTCTTCTCTCAAACATCTATGTGCCTACTGATTTTATTGGTAAGCATTTTGTGGTCTCATATTAGTTTCCTTTGGATCCTTTCCCCTTTGTTCCCTTGGATTATTGCAGGTGATTTCAATGCCATTATTGAGTTGTAGGAGAAGAAGGGTGGTATTGTAAGATTAGAGCCCTCTACTTTCCTTTTTTGTGATAATATTTATGCTTTGAATCTGGTGGACATAAAGCCTTAGAATGGTAAGTTTACCTGGAACAATATGAAATTGGGGGATAGTTGTATTACTGAGAGACTTAACTTTTTCTTACTATCATGTTTCTAGGTGTGTGGAGGGTTGTCTACTTGCTATGAGATTTTGGATTGGATGGGTTCGGATCACTGGCCAACTAAGTTAATTGCTACTTTGGCTTGGGTTGTTTGGTCTCCATCTTTGAAGTTCCAACTTATGTAGTTGAGAGATTCTTCTTTGCAGGTGCATGTGGATGAATGGTGGAGGAGGGGAAGACCTTTTGGAAATTCTATGTATTCATTTTCTAAACTACTATAATATGTAAAATATCAGCTTAAAAGGTGGAATAGGTAGTGATTTGGCAAAAAAAATCAAGCTAAGGTTGCTGCTCAATCTTACTTGAATGTCATCAATCGAGAGTTAAGGGAGTTTGATCTTTCTAAGGATTTAATCAAGGAGGAATCCTATGGTCTAAAATATTTGGAAGAGAGTGAGTTGCACAAGTAAATTTACTAGAAATAAAAGACTTGATTTGAGTGCTTATCGGAGGGAGACAAAAATGTTGCTTTCTTCTTCAACTCGGTGAAGGCTAGGAGACATGGTAATTGTATGCCTGTTCTTGTTAATAAAAAGGGTGAGAATTTATTTTATTTATAGTATTTGTCTAGAGAAGCTTTGTAGTTTTTTGCTTCTTTATTTCATGAGGACTCTCAGGATGGGTTAGTAGAAGAAAACCATGTGCTTTCTTGTATCCCCTCTTTGGTCACTAGGGAGATGAATGAGCGCCTTTTACGTAATATCTTGCTGGAGGAATTAGAGGCTACTATTTTCCGGATGAAGAGAGAAAAATCCCTAGGCATGATGGTTTTCCAGTTGAATTTATCAAGAATTTTGGGATATCATTAAGTTGGACCTTTTGGAGGTGGTTCTAGAAATTTTGAGAGACAAGTAGATGTTGTGGGCTTTAAAATTTACTTTCCTTGCTCTCATTCTAAAATGTGAGGGTGTGGATTGTGTGAGTCAATTTTGACCCATTTCCATTTGTAATGTGGTGCATACAATCATCTCGAAGTTGATTGTTGAAAAATTGATGTGATAGCTTAAAGGGCTTATCTCTAAGGAACAAAGTGGTTTTGTGGAGGGTCAGAAAATTCTATATGGGGTGGTCATTGCTAATAAGACTATTCATTCTATGAAATCCTCAAAATAAAATCCTATGTTCATCAATATTGATATGGAAAAGGCTTATGATAGAGTGAAGTGGTCCTTCTTCCAAAAAAATATTAATGCTTTTGGTTTTGTTGAGGAGCGGGTCCAGTGGGTTATGTGTTGTGTTACCTCAAATTCATTCTCAGTGTTGATTAATGGGGATCCTTCCTCTCTTTTTAGTGCTTCTAGGGGTCTTTGTCAATGGGATCCTCTCTCTCCTTATTTATTTATTCCTCTTGTGGAAGGCTTGGGTAGGCTGGTGAAACACAATGTGGAGTTAGGTTTTATCCAGGGATGGAGATGGGGAAACAGTTTGCCTCCTGAATCTCACCCACAAATTGTGGATGATACTACCTTGATGGGTTTGGCTAAGATCAGAGAAGTTTCAAATTTGTGCAAGGCTATGGATACCTACCTTTTTTTTTTGGTCAAAGTATTAATGAAGATAAATTCTGCATTTTATTTTTCAATACTTCAAGGCTTATTAAACAAAGGATTTCTTGTATCTTGAGGTTTCAGATTGGTTCTATCCATTTAACTTATCTTATTATTTCTATCTTTGTGGGTAGACTTCCAAGGGAATTGTGGCAAATTATTATGGAAAATTTCCATATGAAGGTTAATCATTAGACTCATTGATGGTTGTAGTTTTTTGGTCTAGTTCAATTGCTAAAGTCTATGGTGTAGGCTCTTCCTATTTATAGGTCCATGTTACAAGTGGCTCCAGTTGGGTTTGTGAAGAATTTGGACTCTCTGGCTAGACAATTCTTATGGTCGAGTAGCTTTTCCTCATCCAAGTGGAGCCTGGTTAAGTGGAATATTATGTGTAGCCCAAGGAAATTTGGGGATCTTGGATTGTGGCAAGAGACTTGTTTAGGGTTGGAGTTGGCTGCAAAGATTTATTGGAGGTAGTGTGTAGAGAAGGATCATATCTAGGCCAAGATTTTATCTCACAAGTAATTTTTGGGGGTTCTGGAGGAGGAGCTTCCTAGGTTTCATATGGTGGGGAAAGGTTCTATGATTTTGGGAATGCTTAAGAAAGAGGCTAAATTGATCAAGGAGGGCTTGTTTTGGATATGTAATAGGGGATTTGAATATCTCTTTTGGTTTGGGGGGGTGGAGGTCCCTTGGTGGAAACATGTGTGGAAAAAAATTTCATGGCCTAGATGTAATTTTTTGGTGTGGACTTTGTCTTGGAATAGATGTTTGACATGGGATAATCTTCATAAGCATGGATTCCAGGGCCCCTTTATGTGTGTTTTGTGTGACTACAGTGAAGAGGATTATTCCCATTTTTTTTCATTGTTCTTATTTTATGCAGCTCTAGAATTGGTGGTGTGGTGTTTGGAAACATCCTTGTGTTCATCTATCTTCCCTTGTTGAGTTTTGGAGCAGTTTTGGAAAACCCCCTTCCCAAGCCTCCTTTCTTCAGATTGTGTGGAGCATTGGTCCTACTTTCATTGATGAGTCTAGAACTTGGCATACTCAGGGGGTAAAATCTCTTACTATTTGCTAAAATTACCTCAAACTTTGATACTATATGCTAGCACTCTTATATAATTTCTCTTAGACATATCACATTTGGACTAATCTCATTTTTTTTGGTTTTTATTATGTTTACCTCTTATGTGAACCATCTATATTTATCTTGCATGTGATTGATGAATTTTCTTTAATTTCGTTATGATTATGATATTATTATGTGTACTGACACTATTCTTCAAACATGATTGACATGCAAAGTTGAGAAATGTAGCCGCCAACTGGTTAGGTTCAGGATTCACACAAAGGTCAACTAAGGACGACGAAATAATATTCCGGTGTCAGCCACATGCAACTGCCTTGTGCCAATCATTGATGGAATTGAGCATTATAGGCATTACTACAATGGTCAAGTCCACATTTGGGCATGAATGTCTAAATGGATTCCCATGCATGCATAACCGCCCCTTCCTCTCTTTCCTGCTTTCCCTAAATGCCATCCTCCTAGTTAGTGGGAGTGGATGGCCCTATTTTAGTTGGTTTAAATAAGGCTTGAATCCTCCTTCCTCGAGCTAGTGATAGCCAGTGATAGAGAGTTAGTGAGTTGATCACCAAGTTCTCATATAAGCTGATTATCGACCATGTTTCTATAATTGCATTTTCTAATAAATGGAATAAGATTCTAAGTTGAGTATCCAAGTTTTATATTAGTTTAGAGGATACTCATCCAAGGGGGCCCACTTGGTGAGTAACTTTTTCCTTTAGTTTAGATTAGATTAGTGTTAGTTTATGTTCAAAATTTAGCTAAGAATTTGGCATTGACTATTCCTACAGCCACTAGAAGTCTATTTTTTGACCATTCCTGCAACCAAAGCGGGCATAGAAGTTCCATGTTTGTTGCTCAAATATTCATTTATGCTATGAATGTTCAGTTCAGTTTGATTGAGTGATGTTCAACATTTACTTTATTTCCTTTCACGCAATTTTCTGTAATCATGAAGACCTTCTTAGCTATAGAATTAAGATGACTACTTAGAAATCCCTAGTGCATATATTGTGCTGACCCATTTCAAGTTCACATCCTTGAGTTGACAATTTTAAATGTACCTTCATGATGGTTAAGATGGCTATTCAGGTCATATGTCTAATCTTTGAATCATGGTTGTAAGGGCTTAGTTATTAAAATCATTATAGAAGGCCGACATTTTTGGTGCCATTGTCGGGGATGGTGTCAAACTAGGGAGTCCTTTGGAGTCATTGATATACTTTTTGCTATAGTATTTCTCAATTTTTCTTTTAGTATTAGAAGTATGATCCACTATTTTCCCCCACCCATTATTTGTGTGAGTTGGTTGATACTGAGTTGATACCACATGCATAAAAGAAGAGATGCTTATGGGAGATTCCATCCTAATAATCCAGAACCATTTCAAATAGTAGAGCTTCCAAATCTACATAGAAACAAAGAAGAAGAAGAAGAGCCACAACCCTTGGCTAATATATTCCCTAACTTAACCAGTTCTGAAGTTTCCCTTGAAGATCAAAACCCTATTGAAGAACCCTTTATTCTAGAATTTCATCAAGAAAACATGACTAATACAAATGGAGATAGGCCTAAAAGGGAAAACCAACCAACTTTCCCTTTTCCCATTGTGTAATAGAATAGAGTAGGTAACCTCAAAATATCCCTACTTCAGTCCTTCCTAAATTCTATGAGATTGTCATGGAAGATCCTGATACCTTCTTGTTTCAGTTTGATATACTTTGCAGAAGCTATGACTATACCACTTATTCCCATAGAATCAAGTTATTTCCTACTACTCTTAAAGAATTTGCATTAAGATGGTTTATGAGCCTTGGAAAAAATACTGTGATAACTTGGGAAGATATGAAGACAAAGTTTCTTGAGAAGTACAAAGAATATTGCAAGGGTAGTGACATGAGAGGAGGTCACATTTTCAGAATGCAAAAAAAAGAAGATGAGAGCTTGGAAGATTTCATTTCAAGTTTTTTGTTTTTTCTATAGAAATCTCCACATCATACACTTAATGAGGACTCACAAAAGTTACTCTTCCTGAGAGAAATTAATGAAATTTGCATGGATGCCTTGGATCTAATGGCAGGAGGAGATATCACTCAAGTCCCTTCAGATGATATCAAGAAGATATATCAAAATTACTCTAGGGAAGCTTCAAAGAAAGGAAGAGCCTACCAATCCTCTATGGGTAATTCATCCAATAGTGGAGTCTCAAGGATGGAGATTACTAATTTGTTGGAAGATTTCAAGCAAGATATATTTAATAACCTAGCAGTAGATACTCAATTGGATACACTTCAATCCAAGAAGAAACATGAGGAGGCAAAGGAAATACTAATAGAATATTTCCCTCATTGTAGACAAAAGAAGAGGGATTGCAGATGCAAGGTGATAGCCAACATTGACAATAAATATATTCCACCTGAGTTCAAACCAATCCAGACTAAGAAAGGCCAAGTCTACTTTATTGCATAGAAAAGGCCATGGGCTTCAAGACAAGGTATGCCACTAGGTCCATTATCTTTTGTTGGACCATATACATATTCATCTAGTAACCAATGGAAACCACCTTGTCCATCCAAATATGGAGGATACCCACCCCAGTATTGGAATAACCCACCTAATTCTTGATCTAATTATCAAAATTCTTCACCTTAGTGGCAACAACCTCAGGGGAATTGCCAATAGTTTCAAGGACCTTGGCAACCACCTTCGGGAAACTG
>CM021108.1:90398114-90464141 GCA_007115665.2 Sequoiadendron giganteum
GATATCCACTTATCCTTGGTCAGCCATGATTAGCAACTACAAATGCTTATATTGGATGTTGCTTAGGTGACATGACTATTTTTTATGGCACAAGCACTAAAAATATTATTATGTATCCACTAGCTTAGCCATCCCATAATGAAGAAATTTTTGTATGACCACATATTAGTGAGGAAGTTGAAGAATTCAACTCTGTGGTGTATCTCATGCAGCTTCAAGATAAATATGAAGTGTTATATAGTATCCTTCAAAACTAATGTCAGATAGAGGAAACATCATCTAGTTCTGCAGACATTGGGCAAACACTTTTGTCTCTTCTGCATGATCTTCCTACAACAACTCTTCGGGTAGACGACCTTCCTACAACCACTCTTTTTGCAACCACTATCTCTATCGATAGAATTCCTACATCTACTCTCTTGACAGAAAAAATTCTTGCAACAATAGGTATGTTTCACACAATTCTACCACCTAAACTCAAGATACCTTGTATTAATGAAGCAACTATGATAGAACTAGTTAAACAAGTACAGGTTTCTGAAGGATAGTTTTTAAGCATCAATAGTAAATTGAATGAGGGACAATAGTTGACATTGCAAAACCTTCTGAAAGCTCATCATAAATCATTTTCTTGGGATTATCATGACATGAAGGGATTAGACCCAAAGCTCTGTACACCTAGAATCTATATCAAGGATGAGTATACACCTATAAGGCAGCAACAATAGAGAATCAACCCTTCCTTGAGATAATTTTTCATAAATGAACTGCAAAATTTGTTAGACGTAGGATTTATCTACCCTATTTTGGAAAGCTAGTGGGTATCCCCATTGGTGATTGTGCCCAAGAAGGGATGAAAATTCCAAATTTTTGTTGACTATAGGGAGCTCAATTCTACCACTAAGAAGGATCATTTTCCCCTAGCTTTTTTAGATCAAGTCCTAGACTCTCTTGCAAGAAAACAATACTTCTCCTTTCTCGATGGATTCAATATATACAATTAGATTCAAATTGCACCAAAAGACCAAGCGAAGACTACATTTACATGTCCTTTGGGGACATATGCATATTCTATGCTTCCCTTTGGGTTATGCAATGCACGTGCCAATTTTCGAAAAGCAATTATCAGCCTATTCTCATATATCTCCCTTGACTGTATGAAAATCTATATGGATGATTTTACTACCTATGGTACCACCTTTTATGAAGCTTTGGATAATTTTAAGAAGGTCTTATAGAGATGTGAAGATCAGAACTTGTCCTTAAATAGTTAAAAATGCTTCATAACGAAGCAAGAAGGTGTAGTTCTTGGCCACTACATTTCACACCTTGGAATTCAAGTGGATCTAGCCAAAATTGAGGTAATAAAAAATCTACATACATCTGAAAAACAAAAGGGTTATAGGATATTTTTAGTACATGAAGGCTATTACAAGAATTTCATCAAGGATTTTAGTAGAATATTAGCCCCATTATATACTCTTTTGACTAAATATGTTGAGTTCCAATGGACAAACAATTATGATAAAGAATTTTCTAATTTAAAGATAGCCCTAACTCAAGCTCCTATACTTAAGGGAGAAAATTGGGAAATACCTTTCCACATCCATACTAATGCCTCAGATTGTGCAATAGGAGCAGTCTTAGGACAAAAAATTGAAGCTATTGAAAATACCATTTATTTTATTAATAAAAACTTGTAGGGAGTTGAATTCAATTACATAGTCATAAAGAAAGAGATGTTGGTATTAATCTATGCTCTAGATAAATTCAGGATGTACATCATAGGTTATCATATTTTTGTGCACATTGATCACACAACCATTAGATAAACAAACCCCTAATCCTAGGAACATTAGCCAGACAGTTTCTATTAATGTAAGAATTTGACATAACTATTTTAGACAAACTGGGGAAGGCAAATATGATTTCAAATTTCCTTTCAAGGTTGACCACATTAGAAGATAGTCAAGCCATAGATGAATACTTTCCTGATGAGAATATATTCTCCATTAGTGTGCAAACACCCTGGTTTGCTGACATAGAAAATTACCTTGTTAGAGCAAGAGTTCCTCCTCACTTCTCCCTAAAAGAGAAAAGAGTGTTGATTGAAAAATCATTCCCTTTTTTCATGGATAGTTGGATGCCTATTTTATACTAGACCTGATCACATAATGAGAAGGTGTGTGAGGGATGATGAGAACCATGACATTCTACATGCATACCATGATGAACCCTGTGGAGGCCACTTTGTAGCTAAAAGGAAAACAATTAAGATCTTAAACATAGGATACTATTGGCCTAAACTTTACAAGGATGTGGGAAGGTACACAAGGAGATGTGATAAATTCCAAAGGATGGGCAAACCAACAAAGTCAAGATGAGATGCCACTCTGTCCAGAAGTGGTAGTCACTTGATTTGACAAATGGGGTTTGGATTTTGTAGGACCAGTTGATCATCCATCCAATGATAATTTCTATATTCTAGTGTTCACTGATTATGTAACAAAGTGGGTAGGAGTCAAATCCATGAAGCATTCAAAAGACAAAAAAGTTACAGAATTTCTTTATGAAGAAATATTTACAAGATATATGGGATACCAAGATAAATAGTAACTGATCAAGGCACTTAGTTTACATCAGCCCTTATTACAACATGGGTTAATGAATATAACATCATGCATAGGAAATCCACTCCTTACAACCCTCAAGAAAATGGACAAGTTGAGGTGAAAAATAGAAAGATTGAGGCCATCCTCACCAAAATAGTCAATATTCATATAAGGGACTAGGCAAATAGATTATCCAAAGTAATTTGGGCTTATAGGTCCACATGGAAGACAACTACAGGATTAACCCCATTTGATTTTCTATATGGGAAAACAAAAATGATGCCTATAGAATTTGAGCACAAGACTCTCAAAACTACTATGGATTTGCGGATGGACACTTCATAGGCACAAAAAAAATGGAATATAAAATTGAATGAGTTGGATGAGATGAGGAAATCTGCATTGCACCACACTGAAATTATGCAAAGTCGAAGAGTCAAATGGGATGAAAAATTTATCAAATAGAAGAATTTTTAGCGAGGTGACTGGGCATTACTCTATGATTCACGATACATGGATAATGTAGGTAAATTGCAGACAAGATGGCTAGGGCCTTAGGAAGTGGCAAAGGTCTTTTCCAATGGATTTGTGCAGCTCACAACCATTGACCCAGTGAAATTCGAACTATAGGTAAATGGGCACCGTCTCAGATTATATCACAGGCCATCTTCAAAAGAAGATTTCCTATAATATTTTCCCCAACACACAACGACTGGGCATGGTTCCTGCAGCAAAGGAGTTCCTGCAGTTGAAGGTAGTGGACCTAGTGTCCCTACTTTTGAATAAATGAGGTACATACTTTTCATAATAAAGATTTTTTCTTTTGTAGAAATCTATTTATTCACCCATCCACCCATCCGCCCATCCATACCACCTCTCTCTCTCTTCCATCATTTCATTTCACTTTGCACCACTCCAAATCATCATCATTAATGCTCAATTTATTGCTCAACAATGCAAGTGGTACTTTCTCCCTAATCTTGCAATGAATTCTCCACAATCATGTTTGTACACACTTAGGTACATGTAAATTAATTTCATTCTTAATTATCCTTTAGAGCATTTCATTTAATCATTGTATGATAATATGGGTGTTCACATAATTTCCTTTAATCCCCCATCAAATCAATCTTTCCATTCCACATGTGTGTACACATGTCCAAATTTAGGTTGGGGGAAGGGCTAAGAAAGATCCAAAAAAATTTCCACATGTTGATATATGATTGCCTACATCAGAAAATTTTGTTGTGTTGATTCAAAATTTAAAATGAATTACGTCTTGCATGTGTGATGTGATACTAAACTTCCACTGCCATTCACTTCCATTATGATTCCTTTTATTACCATTTCTAGTATTCTTAACTCTATCATGATTCTGAAATGCAAGTTCCGAGTTGCTAAAAATAGGGTAAAAAGGAAACTCATTTAATGGATTCACCTAGCAAGAAGACAAGTAAAATTTGAAAAAATAGAGAGGTAATTTTGCAATATAATGAGCTAAGTAGAGACAATGGGAGGAAAACTCATTTGGAATGAGCCCCCAACTCATGATTCCTCGTTACAAGATGCAGTGTACTTAGCCGAATTTTAGAATTGTGGGTGGCTAGAATATTTTATGAAGTTGGATGGTTTCAAAAAAGGTATTGCATTGGATTTTGCTTAGACATTCCTAGACAAAAAAATTTTCATAAAAGGACTGGAGGTCATAGTGACCAAAGAATGAATTGCTAAAGTTTCAGGGTGGCCAGTAGATGGTGAGCCTTACCCTATTTCTAAGGATGTTAGGACAACCAAGGCCATATTCACAATGGATGGTGACCCTCTGCTCACAATTGACAAGCAAGGTGCCAAGAGGCACTCTCTACCCGAGCCATGGAAGCAGGTTGTCATGCATATCATCAAGTACATCACTTGCAAAGGTCAATTGTCAAACCTACATTCAGTACATTTAAAATTACTAAGTCATATGCGGAACACAAGGAAGATGAACATGCCCAATGTACTATACAACCATCTCTCTATTATGGAAGAATAAACAAAAAAGGTAGAGAAAACTATGTATCCTACCACTATTTAATTGAATTGTTGGTTATGAGATCTTTGCATGATACAATCCTTGGAATGGCCTGGGATGTTTTGTGAAACCCTCTCAGCCTAGGGTTTCATCTCAGTCATGTAGGTTTAATAGAAGAATGAGCATAGATGAAGGCACCCCTGGTGTCTATACATCTAGTGCTAGTATGGATTCCCCCATTGAAGAAAAGACTATCAATATTAGTTCCTCTGATAATGAGAGTGAAAAATAAAATTCATCATCAGGTCCTAATGATGATGATTTCCCATTAAAAATTGTGATAAAAACAAGAGCACAAAAGAGAGAGGCAAAATCAAGAAGAAGGAAAATGCAATTTGTGCAAAAAGAGTCATCAATCCCTCAGAAAAGTAAGGCTAGCACTATTCATCTTGCAGTCAAAGGGAAACAAAAAATCCCTCTCAAGAAATTGAATTTCGTCAGCCCTGAGCTTGGTAGGACATCGGGTGAAAATATAGACGCTCCAATGGAGCAGGAGAAGGAACAAGAAAAATATGTGTTTAAAGAGGCAACAAAAATGACCCTGGAGGATCTTGCTACCATTGTGATAGAAGTTGCAACTCAATGAAATGAGAAAAGTCAGGAATTTCTAGGGCAAGACCAATAGTAGGAGTTCTTGCAGCAAAGTCAAGAAATAAATTAGGAGTTCCTACAACCACCACCAGAAGAAGAATAAGAGGTCTTGAAACATAACAAAGAAAGAGGGATTGTGCCTCTACATCCTGAATCAGTAGGAAATCTCGAGTCCATGTAGATTTTTCTCTATGGGAAGCAACCCTCTATGAAAATCCTAGTAGCAATCCATAACCTTCCTGATTTTTTAGTACATACAACTATTTTAAATTTGTGGAAATAAATACAAAGAAGAGAGGAGAAATGGAAAAAGGAGAAGAAAATATTCGAAAAATAAATCAGAGAAAGGCATGAGATGATAGAAGAAAAGGATGAGGAAATTGTTTTTCTGAAGGAAAGGGGAAGTGGCATGGCAACTCTGGTACAAAAAATTTTGGAATGCAGAACCCCTCCAAGGGTTTATGCTTTGCACTTGAAGGAGAAATTTCTTTCCTTTAGAATGCAAAGAATTATCTCAAGCCTAAACCCCTCCATCAAAACCCTTGCTAAATTTTTTAATGCCAACAGAATTACTTCCCTTAACATGAAAAATTTTCTATGTGAATTTTGTTTGCACAACTTTGTTGTCCCAAAAGATAAAGAATGGGACCCATTACCTTATGTTGGAGACATACAATTGAGAGAATTTATGTCCTAGGTGTAGAATGAGATCAGTTGGGGTGAACAATACAGTGATTACAAGAAGGAATCCATCATTCATCTGGCCATCAGGGCTGAATCAAAGAACCCCAAAGACATTCATACAGATTGGAATAGATTTCTCTTTAGGTTGAGCTATGGTGATTGAATTATGCCTTGGATTGAGGTTGTGTACAGTGAATATGAGGTAAAAGTTTCTGCAAAAGAGGATGTTGTGGTGGGATATCTATCTCAGTGGTGGAACCTATTGACTGATGAGCTAAAGCAAGCTGAGCCACACTTTGTTCACAATTATGTTGATGCGTTAAAGATAATTGATAGATATATCCAGCTTGGGAGAACCAAAGGGAAGAATGGCTTCCCCTAACTTTTTAGTTGCCTATCCTCCTATGGCCTGTACCTAACCTCATATTCTATAGGTATGATATTCCAAAGGAACAATAGAGATGGAGAAGGCTTGATAAGTTTGGAAGATTTTATTGGAATGTCGATTCACCCACTGCAGACAGTGACATTGGATAGCTATTAGTCAGACTTCAGGGCCTTAACAAAGCATAAGCATAACTCTTCCCCTGTCGAAGGACCAGAAAAATTTTAAGTTAGGGGGAGTGATGAGTCTAGAATTTGGCATAGTCAGGGGGGTAGAATCTCTAGTTATTTGCTAAAATTAACTCAGACTTTGATATTATATGTTTGCACTCTTATATAATTTCTCTCAATTATATAACATTTGGACTAATCTCATTTATATTGGTTTTTATGATATTTACCTCTTATGTGAACCATCTATATTTATCTTGCATGTGATTGATGAATTTTCTTTAAGGTGGTTATGATTATGTGATTATTATGTGTTGTCACATTATTTTGTAGACATGATTGACATGCTAAGTTGAGAAATGCAGTTGCCAGCTAGTCAAGTTGAGGATTCGCATGAAGTTCAACTAAGGATGATGGCAGAAGATTCCCATGTCATCCACATGCAACCTCCTTGCACAAATATTTAATGGAATTGAGCACTATGTGTATTATTGCAGTGGTTGATTCCACATTTGGGGATGCATGTCTAAACGGATTTCCCTGCATGAGTAACCACCCCTTCTTCTCTTTCCTGCATTTGCCTAAATAGCATCCTCCCAGTTAGTGGGAGTGGATGGCCCTAGTCTAGTTGGTTTAAATAAGGCTTTAATCCTCATTCCTTGGGATAGTGATAGCTAATGATAGTGATTTAGTGAGTTGATCGCCATGTTCTTGTATAAGATGATTATCAACCATGTTTCTATAATTGCATGTTTTGATAAATAGAATAAGATTCTTAGTTGAGTATCCAAGTTTTATATTAGTTTAGAGGAAACTCATCCAAGGGGAGCCACTTGGTGAGTAATATGTTACTTTAGTTTAGATTAGATTAGTGTTAGTTTATGTTCAACACTTAGTTAAGAATCTCGCATTGACTGTTCCTGTAGCCACTAGAGGTCCATTATGTGTCTATTCTTGCAGCCAAAGAGAGGACAGTAGTTCCTTGTTTGCTGCTTAGATTTTCATTTTTGTTATAGTTTGATTGAGTGATGTTCCACTTTTACTTTATTTTCTTTTAGCATTAATTCCTTAGCTATAGAATGAAGATGACTACTTTGAAATCCTTGGTGCACATACTGTGCTAACCCATTTCAAGTTCATGTCCCTAGGTTTACAATTTTAAATGTACCTTCACGATGGTTAAGATGGCTATTCGGGTCAAATGCCCAATATTTGAATCATGGTTGTAAGGACTTAGTTATTAAAATAATTGTGGAAGGCCGACATTCATCCTTTGGTAAATTTTGTTGGGAAGGAATCATAAGATTTTTTGTGGGGATAAGATGATGGTTCAATAGGTCTAGCACAAAAATTCTTACATGAGCCAAGAGATGATGGAAGAGAAATGTGAAGTGGTCTTTCATTGGAAAGAAGTGATGGTGAGATTGTGAATAGATTGGGCTTGCAGGGGTTGGATTCGGTCTTTGCTTGTGTCACAAGAGGAAGAAGGGATAAAAGGAAGGTTCAAAGGGTGGAAAGATGGTTGCTACCTTTGATTGATATTTTGAAGATTAATACTAATGGTTCCTCTAGGGGTAACCCTAGGCCTAATGGGATTGGTGGAGTTGGTAGAGACTATTCTGGTTTGGTCATTTTCCTTTTCTCCATCTAAAAAGGTTGGAGTTCTAACAAGGTTATGGAAGGGTTGGTGATTCTCTAGGATATTGAGCATTCTTGTGCCTTGGGTTGGCGGAAGATTATTTTTTATTCTGATTCATAGATTATTGTTAATATTTGCTCGAGAAAAATGTGTCTTAGGTTAATTGGCATATTGTGTTGGTGATTCACCAGATTTTGTAGAGGTGTTCTACTTTAGAAGTGGTGTCTTTTGTCCACATTCCACAAGAGTGGAATAGGGTGGCTGACTGTTTGGCTAAGTAGGCTTCAAAGCATGAGGATGGTTAGAGGATTGAGGGGTGGATTTTTTTTATCCCCTGAGTATGTTCATGATTTAGAGATGATCATTGTTGATGATATGCAGGGATAAGTTGTTGTTGTTTGTTTGGATAATGGTATTTTTTTAGATGGTTATTTTATTGTTTTCCTTTTAGGGAGCTTACGGGATCCTTGATCCTTTTGTACTATTCATTTATTGATTTCAATAAAAAATTTACCCCTTATTTATTAAAAAAAAGAGAAGCATAATCCATTGGTTTAAGACACATCACACAACATGAGTTTTACATCGGCAAAAGATGATGGCGCCACCACAAAATTGAATTTTATAGTGAAATAAATACAAGGCTAACTTTGGTTACTATGAATAAACATACAAATCGTACCCAATCCATGAGCAACATCTACGAATAACAAGGGCATATACAAGATGTATTTGGATTGAAAACCAAAAAATGGTACATGCCTTTTGTGTATGTTACATATTGCATCCACGAACATGGAAAATATATCTATGTTACAAGGGGACGCATCCCCTGCCCCAAAACCTCCTTTACTCATCCCCATCCGTCTCTAGGATAGGGGGACACATCGGGGACAGTCCCTGGCCATCCTCGAATTAAGAAAATCCACATGAAATGGTAGGAAACGTTTCCTCCTAGCTGGGAACGGTCCCTCGTCCTCGAGGACGGCGGGGGATGTTGGAAACATCCCCTACCGTACCTAGGAACAACTAACCATCCCATGCATGCCTCAAGCCTCCAAACATTAAAAAAACATAAAAAATTTATTTTATTAATATTTTTACCTGTTGCTAAATTTTGTGTGAGGCCCATGTTGACTGGCAACCTAAATTTTTCTCCAAAAACTATAGAGTAAAATGTAAATGAAACTTAATAAAGTTTAATGACTATCGTATTAGGCTCTCACAACAAGCGACGACTCTGAGGAAATAACTAATAAGGTCATGGGATTTTACCAGATCTGTGTGCTACATAATTTTATCAAAGATTTTGTACACAAGATCGTTTCCATTGAAATGGGAACGAGTTTTTCATAAAAGATTGCAGACATCTTTGTGTATATTTTCACCATATGAAACTCAATGCAACAGGAGCATATGTTTAGGTTAACACAAATAATAAATAAGGTAGTGCAGACCCATAATGGAAGAAACATATCACGCTTGTGAGATTTAAGGCAAGCAATAAACATTATGTCTAAATCATATTTTTGTTTTTCTTGTGCAGAAGATTCCTCAAGCCTAGTCATCTTAGCTTTAAGCTCATTTTACCTCTGTTCTAGCTGGTATTTTATGTTTTGAACCTTTGGTATCAAGTTGTCTATAGAAAGGTAATGATATATAATCAGGTATAATCTATCTATACAAGATGGTGATCAAATACAAACTCGATACAATTTTGTATGTGGGTTTTGGAAGCTTCACAGACCACGAACAATATGTAAATTTGTGATATTGATAAAAACATAGATTTATTCCTACTGCGCAACATCAAAAATTCCATGATTCAACTGATAATGCAGACATATATTTCAGAATCATATGCCCATCTTTTGTATGAATAATAAATTGCAATTGACAACTAAAACCAATTTTTACCCAAGACATGCTTAATCACTGTAGACATATGGATGTGAAGAAATGTGATTGATAACAAATCGGATGGCCTCAATTTTATCAACTCCCTTTTCAGGGTTTTCAAAAGTAAACACTTCCTCAAGAATCATTACAAGTTCAACAATACCTAAGCTATACTCTAATCCTAGGTTCTTATAAAAGTTAGTAGACCAAAGAAACTACCATAGTTGCAATTTCAATGTCTTAAATAGGATGCATAAGATCATCCCAATATTTCAGAAACGTCTGCTCCAAGGTATTTTAGCTACAAAGTATTTCAAAATATTTTACCGAAATGGTTTATGAAACACTCATTGCATGCTGAAACAAATAATTTTTGTTTGAGCCCAAAGTAAACTCCATTTCAAAAAAGGTAATGGTCCTTACCAAAAGGTTTTAATCCTTTATATATTGATATTTTTGTTATCAGTTATTAATTTATTGACATATATCTCCCTTTCCCTCTCTCTGTCTATAATAATTAATATATTTAATTAATATATTAATACATTTTGAAAAAATCACATATATATATATATGTATTTTGTATGTCACCATCCCCTACCGTCCCCTAAAAATTCCCCCCTAGGAAACGTCCTAGAAACGCATCCCCAACCATCCCCCCGTCCCCGTCCCCAAAAGGTCATGGAACATAGAAATATATACAAATTTAGAGAAGTTAGCTTGGCGACAAAAGGCAGTGGGATATTTTCAAATTCAAGAATTTTACTTAAAGTTGAGAGAGAGAAGATAAAAGAATCATTAATTGACCACCATAATGAAAAGTTGGAATTTCCATCTATTCCACTAAACACGATCCTCATATAGCTAATAGCACTGTTAAGAACCTTCGAGTATGTTTTGGTTGCCACACTACATCTAAATTCATCTCCAAGATTATTACAAGAGAAATTGTTCTGAGTGATGTGAACCATTTCCATCATTTAAACAAACATGCTATTCTTGTGGAGAATATTGGTGATGCTAAATGGAAAGATCTAAAAAGATAGACTCACACTATATTATCAACAACAAGGCACAATATGAAGAATTATCTATTAATTTTTTTCTAGAACACTTCATAATTGAATATGCTAAAGGGGTATATTTCTTACAATTAGATGCTATATTGTGTATCAAAAAATAAGGAAAATTCCATCAATAAGCATCAAAAGAGAGATATTAAAATAATTCAAGTCCTCCATGATAAATACATGCCACAAGAAATAAGGTCATAGCATCTATAGATATAGGCAATCAATCTAATTCAAAAAAACCAATACAAGGTACAAAAATCGAATGCAAGACATAAGTATTCATTGAATACTATATAAGAAATTGCTACAATGATCTCCACATATAAAACTCCATTGGTTATCTTGGTAGGGTGAATGAAAATCAATGTTTCCAACAAAAGGATTATGGAACTAGAGACTTAGGATATACAACATGCATATAAATTTTAGAGAGGGCTCTAGATGTGAATATGCATAGAATGAATTTTGTCTATAAGGCTCAAAGAAACATTCAATAAAATGCAAATGGAAATTAGGCTAAGGTATCAAAATCTATAATAGAGTACAAATTTAGTGTTGAATATATAAACAAAACAAAGAATGATGAAGAAGCCAACCTGGGTTCCTACGCAACTGAAATGAAGTTTGTTGCTAGAATATAACCTCTACATATACAATAATCCACTTCTACATAGCCTTAACCAAATCCTTCATAATTTACCCCACCCTAATTTAAAAAAAAAAACCAATCCAAAAAATTTATTCAATAGATTATTCTTGTAGACCTAGTTCTCTATTTGAAAACCCCAAAAATCAATCCATCCCCACTTCACACCAAAATGATAATTATTTATTATTTTCCCCAAAAATAAACTATAAGATTTTCAAACACAAAAATCAGATAAAAAAATCTTACAAAATAACAAGTTTCTAAATGACAAGCAGTACAAAGTCACACATGTGCTTCAAATAAATATTTTTCTATATTTTTACTTTTTTTAACTAGTTGTCCATTATCTTCATCCAATTTCACATTTTATTTTAATATTTTATTTATTTTTAATATTTTCTCACGTTTTAATTTATAATTAAAAAACTCAACATTACTAATGAATATATTTATATTTAATTATAAAAAAACTTTATAATTTAGTAATTTAATTTAATAATTTAATTATACAAAACAACATACATATCAATTTATCCATAAGATTTATTTAATAATCTATTTAATTCATCAATAAACAACAACATTAATAACAATTTAATTTAACACTAAACATCAATAATAATCATGTTGAAGCATAAAACAAGGTCAAAATAGAGAACAATTGAGCACTACAACAAAGAGGTTGATGGATGACTGACAAGATACTCATCCTCTCCAAGGATGATGACAAGGGTAGGGAACCTTAAGTTATCTCCATTCATTTTCTATTGGGTTTAAGGAACACTCAAACTTGTCAATTCAGGTGGAGTTGGTGCTTGGTATCTACAACCTACAATAAATGAAATGATCGAACATATATATAGTCATATCGTCTGACACACCGTGAAAGGAAATTGCAACATAGCAAGGTACTCATCAATGAGTAATTCTACACTATCCCTTCCACCAAGACACCTCAAACAAGTAACCACCAAAATATATAAAAAATAGTTACATAATAAACTAAATAGAACAATCACCAAATAATCACATAATAACCATAATCAGAAAATACATCATGCTCATAATTAAGTCAATTCACATAAACCAATAACTCAATAAAACTATGATAGTGTGTGGATAACCTTAAATAGTAGGAAGAACATCAAATTATCATCTAGTATCATCAAAAAAGTCTCATAATTATGTTCTAATAGAGAACAATATGAGGGGCATTACATCCTCCTGCCTAGGATCAGGCTTACTCTTGGAAGCCTACAAACATGTATGGGTATATAACTCACACATCTAAGATACTTCCTCCCAAGTAGTTGAAGCCTAATTATTAGGATCCCACTAGACCCTGACCCACTCAACATCTTGACCCTTGAGGATGTGTCTCTTGTACTGTAGAATCTCATGGCCCCCAAGTCAACTACCCATCCACTACTTCTAGTCTCCACATCTACGCCCTGATGCTATGCCTGGTAGTTATCAACTTTTGTAATCACTTTATGAGACCTACCTGCATCACCTCTTGTTGGCTTCGAGATTGTGGGCCTCTGATTGAATTCTGGTGTGCTCCTCTAAGGAAACTATCTAGCTACGTGGCCTTGCTAGCCGCAAGAGAAACAACCTAAACCTATTCCATATCCTCTACCTTCTAGGGGTGCACTAGAATGTTGGATTATACCTCTACTAGATGTAGTCTTTGTGCTTCAAGTTAACTATCCAAGATTTATAATCTTGGCTCGTTGCCAACTTTGGATTTTCCTAGATTGAAAATGACCACATTTGAACACAAATCCTATTGGAGGTGCCCTGCCAATCTGAAAACCAATCATCCAAGTCTTAGTCTCCAAACCACCACTATAACTATTGAAGATAAGAGAAAATACCCTGAAGAGATCCTTGGTATGACCTTCTATATTAATGGCATTTATCTTCTTAGGATACCTTTCTCTTTCCCTAACCACTTGTTGATTACCCTCTTATTTAGGGACTAGGCCGTCAAGAATATACTCAGGAAAAGGACATAATTGATCTCCCTCTAATTTTGGTTGGCCACAATTTTGACCATTATTTCCCTAATCTTTTTGAGGGTCCAAGTGTTCCTCACAATCCTTCTTGTGGGAACTTAAAGAAGGGGTGTTCTGTAAATTATCCCCACAACCACCACCCTGACCTCTACCATGATCCCTACCTTGATCTCGACCTATAGGAATCATGATACACAACACCACCGAAGGAAAAGTTTCAAATTACTAGGAGAAGATGGCAAAAGGGAGAGAAGCATAATGTATAGAGTCTATGAAACTAGGACAACATATCATAACTACAATAACAATAAAAAAAAATTTAAGTGCAACAAAATGTAATGTAAAATATATCTAATATAACATAAACATTAAGGTTCCATGACAACATTACTAGAAAAAATAACACTAATATATAAACATACATCATGACTTACTAACATTAAAACTTCATTTTAAATGCATTGCATAGAACAATTAAACATAGACATTTCCATAAAAAAACATCAGATAAGTAACCATCATGATCATCTAATAAGATCCAATGAGTGCATATACAATATCTATTACATGGAAGTACATTGTTACAATTTTATGTCAATGCTTCCCTGAATAGATCAAGAAGAATACATCAAGATTATATTACATAATATAAATGATATACATATACAATTCTCAACATGTGCAATTGTCTCTCAAACTGGAACAAGATTTGGAACCTTTTACATAAGTTACATCCTCCATAGTCACAAACAATAACAAGGAAGCCTAATGCAGGAAAGGGAACAATCTACCTGACCATGAGGAACCCTAAGGTTCACCTCCTATGCTAGGAGATAAAAATAAGGTCCTAGTACAATAAGCAGTCAAAAAGATGAAATTTTAACATAAAATTACTCAACAAGGCTCGAACATAATAAAGTACAAGATGACATCACATAATAGATTCACCACTTCAAGAGGCACACAAACAAAAAGGGGAACACAAGACTAGGGAATTCTACATTTCTATAGGGAGGAGTTTCATCACATAGCTTGTTATGGGTTACCGTGGTGATTCTTCCTATGCTCCAAACCCCTATCTTGGGTTACCCTAGTAGCCTCTACTAATCCTCGACCCCCATATAAACTCATGTGAAATCAACATACCTTTCACGAGGAAAATTAAGTTGATCTTGCCATTCTAGGTCTTCCCATCTTATCTCAAGCCTAAATGAGCACTTGAGCCATGAGTGAGGTATTATCTTGATTAATGTGAAAACTATCCAACTCCCTAATTTATTTTAGGTTATCACTAGATTAAAGGATCTCCCAATGAGTTACCTTGGACAACACTTTGAGTTTTGATCCCCATTGAGAGCCACTCCTCTTACTTGCAACTAGAAGAACCAACACATCAAATAGGGTAAAGTTATCTTACAAACTAAACGAAACCACAAGGAACACATATTTGGAGCAAGGCATGGACCACCTTGCCCACAAATCAATACTATAATCACAAGTAAATAGTGCAAGGCTAAAGACCCTCATGTACACATCACAAGTATAATATCAACCATTTCAAAAGAACAACCATAAAATTCAACCAATAGAATACTCCCCTAAGCCTCTGTAAACAAACCTTGACAACTTACAAATAGACTCCCTTTTAAAACCAATAATCCAAACTCACTTAAACTTCTCATACATAATACAATTCAATTCACCATAAACCAATGTAATCAAAATATCCACATATAATAACAAATAATTGATTAAGTGATTGTAAAAGAAACACTATTTAAGAAGATCATCATATTTATTTATTCAAATAAATCCTTTAATTACTCAAATAAAATTAAAACAATTTCTTTAATTTACTAATATAGATAAGTCGATTTCCCTACTACATTTTCCAATTTATTTATCAAAACTTTCAATTAGCTAAATATAAAATAAGTCAATCTTTTATTATTTAATTTTTTATTACGCTTTTCTACATAATCAATTACTCTGAAATAAGAATATTTTTTTCCTCTAAATCCAAAAAATTATAATCATATATAATATATATATATATATATATATATAATATCTAAAAACCAAGCTGAATTTATATATATCAAATTCATATAAAATTGAGTTAGTGTTGCTAAGGAGATGCATGTAAGTTGAATTCCTAACATAATGATTCCCATCGAAATCTACAGATTTGGTTTAACATTACCATGAATGAAAATCAATTTTTTCAAACAAGCCCAATACAAATGGATTCAGTCAACACATAGTTTCAAATATCTCATATGAAATGCCCATCGAATATATAAAAGGCAAGCATCAACTAACTAACAAATAACCTGTAAGACTAATCAAATCTACAAAAAAGTATGAAGAGGCATTTTAAAATAAGGAATTCTCTGTATGCAATTAGAGCATCGAATGCCATCCACAGTCATTCACCTGTCAATTTCCATATACATTGATAAAAACAACACCGAATGTAGCAATCAGGGAGTAAATGCCATGGCTAGGGAGTATAAGACTTTGAATCGAATTTTAGTCCAATATATTCTTCATTGAGTATCAATTTCAATAAATTTAATGCATGATCATAGGATGCAACTGTCGATTTCCAGCAAACAAAAGACTCAACCTATTAACATCAACTGCTAAGGAAATAATGGACCACAATAGATGCAGAAACAAAAGATGCAACATATTTTCAACACCGATCTAAAAGCAATGTTGTTTATCAAAAGCAATTGAAAACCAATCAAACCGAATAAGAGAATAAAAAACCATTGGTTTAAGACACATCACACAACATGAGGTTTAAATAGGCAAAAGATGATGGCACCACCCCCTATTCAAATTATACAACTCAATACAAGGGTAACTTTGGTTACTATGAACAAACATATAAATCGCACCAAATCCATGAGCAACATCAGAAAATAACAAGGGCATATACAAGATGTAGTTGGATTGCAAACCAAAAAATGGTACATGCTTTTGTGTAGGACACAGATCGCATCCACAAACACAAAAAATGTATACAAAGTTGGAGAAGTTGGCTTGGCGACAAAAGGTAGTAGGGTATTTTCAGATTTAAGACTTTTACTTTAAACCAAGGAAGAGAAGACAAAAGAATCATTAATCAGTCATCATAATGAAAAGTTGGAATTTTCATCTGGTGTCAGACAATTATTAGTGTTGTTAAGAACCTTTGAGTATGTTTTGGTTGCCACTTTGCATCTTAATTCATCTCCAACATTGTTGAAAGAGAAATTATTTTAAGAGATGTGAATACAACATGAATGGAAATTGCAAAGAGGGCCCTAGATGTGAATATACACATAATGAATTTTGTCTATAAGGCTCAAAGAAAATTTCAAGCAAATGGCAATTAGACTAATGTATCAAACTCTATAATAGAATACAAATTCAATGTTGAAGGGCTAAACAAAAATAATAATGATGAAGAAGCCAACTTGGGTTCCTACGTGGCTGAAATAGAGTTCGCTGCCAAAATCTAACCTCTATCTCTGCAATAATCCACTTCTACAAAACCTTAACCAAATCCTCAATAATTTACCACAATCCCCAATTTTTGAAAAAAAAAATCAATCAAAAATAACTATTCAATAGATTATTATTGCAAATCTAGTTCTTTGTTCGAAAACCCCAAAAATAAATCCATCCCCCCTTCACACCAAATTGATAATTATTTATTATTTTCCCCAAAAAGAAACTGCAATATTTTTTAACACAAAAATCAGATAATTTTTTTTTGAAAAATAACAAGTTTCCAAATGACAAGTAGTTTGAAGTCATAGATGTGCTTCGAATAAATCTTTTTCTATCATTTTACTTGTTTTAACTAGTTATCCATTATCTTCATCCAATTTCATATTTTATTTTAATATTTTATTTCCTTTTAATATTTTCTCACACTTTAATTTATAATTAAAAAACTCAACATTAGTAATGAATACATTTATATTTAATTATAAAAATACTTTATAATTTAACAATTTAATTTAATAATTTGGTTATCCAAAACAACATACATATCAATTTATCCATAAGATTTATTTAATAATCTATTTAACTCATCACTAAACAACAACATTAATAAACAATTTAATTTAACACTAAACATCAATAATAATCACTAAAGCATAAAACAAGGTCGAAAGTGAGAACAACTAACCACAACCACAAATAAATTGATGAATGACCGACAAGATACTCATCCTCTTTGAGGATGATGGTAAGAGTAGGGGACCCTAATTTATCTCTATTCAACATTTTCCATTGGGTTTAAGGCACACTCTAACCTATCAATTCAGGTGGAGTCAGGGTCTGGTACCTGCAACCTGCAATAAATGAAATGGTCAAACATATATATATAGTCATACAGTCAAACACACCATAAAAGGAAATTGCAGTGTAGTAGGGAACTCACAAATGAGTAATGCTACACTATCAATTTCACCAATACACCTCAAGCAAGTAACCACAACAATATATAACAAAAATTTACATAATAAACAATATAGAACAATCATCAGATAATCACATAATAACCATAATCAGAAAACACATCATGCTCATAATTAAGTTAATTTGCATAAACCAATAAGTCCATAAAAATATCATAGTGTATGCATAATCTCAAATAGTAGCAAGAACATCAAAGTATCATCTAGAATCATCAAAATAGTAACTCTAACATCAAAAAGGTATCATAATGTGTAGAAGTTGAGAAAGCCAACCTTACAAGTCCCAAGAATCCCCTGCATGCAATAACCTGTTACAGAGAAAAGATATCCAGAACCAAAGAATATGTTTTGCAAGCCTCAAAGTAAAAATGCATTAAGAGAATCAATTATTACAAAGAGAAGACCTAAAAGGGAAACCCTAGTGTGTGCACTTAATAATTAATAAATAATTATTAATGTGCCTAATTTTAGCTTAATTACCTAAAGCGATAAGTGACTTAATTTATTAAACAATATGATATAATTAATTAAGTCAAATAACTTATTACTCTAACTATGTAATGTATGTGCTAAGCAAAACAAATTTAAATTTAACAAAGAATAGCATGAGGGGCACTACAAAGGTTATGAGATTGTTGAAACTTTGTGGTGGATATCCTTATATTGTGAAGTTTTCTCTATGTAACATTCTTCTTCTATCTTATTATATTTATTTTTGTTCCAATAAAACCTTACTATTAGCCCATTTTGATAGTAAGCCCTTGTACCAATTTTGTAATTACTTATATTGTGAGCCAATCCTCACCGTGACTTTTCCCTCATTTGGTTTTCCATGTTAATCTGGTGTTGTCTTGTGTATGGTGTTGTGATTTGAGGATTCTATTATGTGCATTCCATGTTTAATGATACTAACACAATAAGGGGTTACATAATGCATGTGGATATAATTATTTGTAGAAGGTTTTGAAGGTTTAATTTGCTATAATTTATTCAATCCTCCTCTCAGTTGTCTTGTTCATTTAAATAATTGGTATCAGAGCAAGGCTCCTTGGAGAAGATCTCAACCACTTAATGTAGATCCGAGATTGTGAACAAGATTGATTTGGAATATCCTAGATTCAATGGCTTAGATTATGAATTTTGGAAGACAAAGATGATTCCATATATGTCTACTCAGGGATATGAGATTGAGAAGTCTTATCAGACTACATACACTCCAAATTTGAATGGTCCAAATAAAAATGCATAAATCAAGGTGCCTAAGATAAATGCTAAGGAAGATTCATTATTGTGAATAGTCTTTCAAATACTAAATTAGTTAAATTTATGAGTTTGAAGACTTCTAAAGAAGTTTGGGATAAGCTAAAAATTATTTATAAAGGAGATATGAAGGCCAAGCAAGAAAAGTGGTAGAACCTGAAGGCATAGTTTGCAATGATGCAAATGTCTAAAGAAAAAACAATTAAAGGCTACAGACATAGATTCAATGAGTTGGTAAGTGTTGTGGGAGGCATTAGTGCAATGGTTAAAGAATCTAAAGTAGTGAAGAAAGTTATCAGACCACTTTTAGACTGCTACGATAAAAAGGTATCTTCTATTGATGAAACTATTGATTTTGAAAATTATTCTAGAGATTAGTTGATTAGTACTCTAATCGTATTTGAAATGAGAAAACTAAAGAAAGGTACAAAAGATGATACTAATTTCAAGGCTATTAAATCAAAGAAGGCTGAATATTCAAGTGAAGAAGATCTTGATGATTTGGATGCTAACTTTGTGAGGAAAATGAAAAGGGTACCAATAAGTACAAGGGTAAATAGCCTTTAAAATATTTTAATTGTGGTGATATAGGTCATTATAATTCAAGATGTCCAAAGAGAGATATAAACAATAGGAACATAAAAATAAAGGAAAAATGATTAAGAGAGCTTACTATGTGAGAGAAGATGTTGGAATTTATGATGATGAATGTGATTATGGAGATTTTGATGATGATGAATGCTTGTTTTTTGCAACAAAAGAAGAATCTAGTTCTGCTAACCCTAAAATTTGTATGAAGGAAAGTATTCTAGATATAAGGGATAAGGTTGAAGGTACTTTGGTATCTAATTTTCGTGTCAAAGAGGATAAGAATTATTAGGCTGTTGGTAGTTGATGCTCTAATCATATTTTGTATACAAAAGTAAGTTTTTTAAACTTGAAAAGTATGATGGAGGATTAGTCAAATTTTGGAGATGATTCAAGAGCTAAGATTTGTGGAATAGGCTCAATTAGTTTTGATGGAAAGCATAACATTGAAAATGTTTACTATGTTAAGGGTTTAAGGCATAACCTTTTGAGTGTTGGGAAAATTTGTAGCAAAGGATAAAATCTTGTGTTTAAGAATGAAACATGTGAGATCAAAAAAGGATCCAAAACTATGATTGTCACTAGTAAGAGAACAGATGGAGACATCTATCAGCTTAAGTGTGTTGATGATCATTGCTTTATGTCTCAAATTAATGATAGTTTTTTATGGCACCAGAGGATGTGTCAAAGAAATTTTGATAATGTGGAAAGAATATTTCAGTTCATGTAGTGAGAAATTTACCTAGAATCACGAAGCCTATCAGTGTTATTTGTGAAAAATTTCAATTTGGAAAACAAACAAGCAACAATTCGATACTAGACTAATGGAATTAGTGCACATAGATCTTTGTGTTCCTAATAGAGTGAGAATTCTACAAGATGATAGGTAATTTATGCTTTTAATTAATGATTATTGTAAATAAAATTTTCCTTTAATATTTTAGTTTTTTGCCCTTACTCTTTTTGGCTTTGAGATGAATCCATGCTTAAAGAAGCAAAGACTACTCCTAAAAGTGTGCAATACACCATGTGGTGGTTGCCCAACTTTTACATATTGTTTTCCCTTTTGGGAATGAGCTAGGACACATGTCAACTTGATGGGAGTTTTCTTCGAGGCTATTTTTACAAATCTGAGATTTATCGCTCCCTTGGCACGTCATCTATTCACTTTAGGTAGTTTGTTTTGTTTGTGGAGTGATCTCTTTGGGCAAAGTTTTTCAAAACATGGTAGGTTTTTTTCTTTCAAGGTGGAACCTTTGAGTCAGCATCATCAATCTCTAGGGTTGATCAATCAAATTTCTACTAGGCTATGTTAGAAATCCAATGGTTTTTTGACAACTATCTTTGTTAAATATCTAAAGACATTAATGAAGCAATTGATACTTAATGAGAAAATATTGTTGTGATCTAATCAAGATCTAAGATTGGATTGTGGGCTATCAGGTTCCAACATCTAGTTGTTACTACTTATATAATGTTGGTGGCAATGTTCTTTTCTACTGGCTATAAATAGGGGGTGGCAGCATAAGAAAAAAGTTAGAAAATTACTTTGAAAATCTTTCAAAGGAGATAGATCTATTAAGGAATTTATATTTTCAAAAGTTGAAGGTTTTATAGAAAAATATTATTCTCTAGCATGTTATATTTTAATTCAAACTATCATCAAATTGGAATCCAACCTTTGATTTTTAGTTGATATATTATTAAAGTTCAATCTATTTAAGGGAAATCTTTGAAATTGTGCATGTTATGACCTTTGTCAAGTCTCTTTATTATATTTTTTTCATGTTAAAAACATATTTTTAACCTTTGATAGTTTAGATATCTAATTTTCATGTTGTTAACCTTCTATCTTCTATGTTGAATGCTAGCTTTCATAAATCAGATTATGTCCATTGAACTTTTTTATTTTCTATTATGCCATGAAGGGAGGAAAGATTTTGTGATTTTCTAGATATTTCTATTAATCTATAGAAGTTTCTTATGTCTGATTGGACCTTAATGGGTGCTTCCCACGAGGAGATTTGAAAAAATACACCCTGCTTTCTCTAAGCCTTTGTTGCTCGTTCTCTTCCCAAAAATGAAGAGTCTATGACATTGTATGTCTATCATATCAGTTATAAGGAATAAGTTAAAGTTTGAAATGTTCTAAAAGCATTAGCACATTTACATTTTTGTGTTTTATTTGCATTTATTTCTACCCTTTTCCCCAACACAAAGAAGAGTCAACTTTCTATAAAAATCCTAGAGATCATTCAGTGAGGCGCAAGTTGCTCCCCCACTCGCTGAATTTCCCATAAGGTTATCAAAGAAGCATAATATTTGATGATCAAAATTTCTTTTTCTAGAATGCACAATGGGACTCAAATATTTTTGAACGTCTAATTAGAAGTCAAAAAATATTTATTAAATCAGACCAAGAAAAGAGGCTAGAAATTTCATGACCAGAATCTAAATAAGAGCATCTTCAAAAGGTCATTTCTAGTACTCCTAGTTACCTAGCTCAGTATCAAGAATAAGAAGAGTTTTAGGTTTCATATCACCTATAAGAAGCAATAGGGAAATAAGTGTTAGCCCAAGATCCAGAGCCTTAACTACTCCACCAAGAGGTCGAACATTCTAAATTAGAATACCAATGCACCATATCCATAGGAATCTATTTTCAATGGCTCATCTAGGTGCCCTTATTCCTAGAAATTTTGTAACCTAGGATAGTGATAGTCCACTACAACTACTTAGTCCCCTAGACGTATGGCCCGAAATACTCACCAATGCTCTCAAGGCCATCCGAATTTTTCTTGGGGAGGATTTCAAGATCCCCTCTGAACATCTCCAACATATAGAAGAGGTATATAGATTACATAAAATCACAGAAAAGAATGTTGCTCTTAGGTTATTGTTCGTGTCTTTCAAGAGAAAATCCCACAATTGGTATTGCTCATAAACCAAGTAGTCTTGGTTACCATGCCACTTTAGACTATCAAGAATAGTCCAAACAAGGATTTAGTCCCAAGCCAAAATAACCTGGCAAAGGATGAGAATGTGTGGTTCTTCCCATGTTATGATAGCCATATGCCCCAAAATTGCCTAAGGGGAAATCTACAATAAAAGATGGTAGAGTAGAGAAGCCAAGGTTTTTTCTCAAGCATGAAAAATTATCACTCTCCTAAAATGGATAACACCCACTTTAGAGTGTAAACATAAGGGATATCCTTTGAACATGAGCTAGATATCACACCATACCAAGTGCTCTTCTCTTGGATGGAAGAAGAAGATGCAATATTTGCAAATGATGCTCTAATGACTAGTGCCCCACAAGTAAAACTAGACTATAACACAAGGTCCAAAAGAAGGCTCATTAGAGAATATGTGAAACAATCTCTGTAGCATCCACAACCACGTCAACTACAACCTCAATAAAATCAATCCATTTAGGCCTAAAACACTCAATAGCTGCAAGCTCCACCATTTCCAGAAAATGAGACAAATCACTGAAACCATCTATCTTGGATTGAAATCTCCCAAATATAAGAGAGATACCACCATTCAAACCCAAGGTCTTGCTAGTTGGAATGCTCAACATAGTGGAACAGTTGAATAAGGCAGTCACTAAGTATCTCTCTGGGACATTATATCGATTCTTGAACAAAATATTTTTCTCTAGAAAACATTAAATAAGGAAGAAAAACTATCACGAATGAGCGTGATCCCACCACATGATCAAGTTGTAGAGGAGTAAATTTTCACCCCTTGTGTAAATTCATATTTTTCATACCTTCACCTTAAAAAATAAAATTTGAAGGTGAAATTCCAAATCACCCATCCAAAATGCATCCACTTGTTGTGTGTTTTATGTATTTCTAGGGAAATTTTTTTTAGGGATGTGAGCACAGTGCACGACCATCTACATGGTGCACTAGTGTCCCTTACAAATTCCTACCCTTGAGTCCACAAGAAAGTTAAAATCCTCATTGGGGAAGGTTTGAAACACCTCTTGATGACTAACCGACCTGAAAATAGTTCATTTTAGCCTTCAAAGGTATTCATTCCACAATCACTTCATCCTTATACACACTCACTTCATCTATTTCACATTCAATCAATCTCTCTAGCAATTTCACTCCATTTTTCCTCACACTTTTGGGATCTCTTGACCATACTCTTGAAGCATTCTACCAACATTTTCACAACTTCATTGAGAATTGCAGCAATTGGTTACTCCATCAACTTCATCTTTGTACATGTTTCTCTACCATAGAAGTTGCAAACTTGGAGTCTTGCAAGACCTTCCTTCATCACAATTGGGTCTGCAATGAATTTACCAAGTTCATTACCTTGCATTCTCCCTTTATTGGCCTTGAGTTCCTTTGGGTGGAGGTGGTATAGCATCACTTTACTTTCACATTGTGATTTGATAGAGTAGATTTTATCTTTTGTAGTATTTAGTGAATTCATTTATATTTCCTTTATTATGCATTCTACTTCATTTCTTTTCTAGTTATCTATGGAGGTAGAAATAGAAAAGTGGGGGTTTGACTGAGGAAACACCCTATACAACCCCAATAATTTTTTCTTATTACTTGTGTGTAGGTGAACATGAGTGTGGAGCTCACTAGAAAACTAGTGCTTCAAAGATTTTATATTTGACACCCCTATTTTTATCTACTTACTTTATCATTTTGTACTTAGTTTTCATACTTTATCATTCTATTTCTTTTATTAAAGTCAGTTAGCTAGGATATCAATAGGCTTCAAGTTTTTCCCTTACTGCATTTTACATTTTTTGGCTGTATGGATGCCAACTCGCTAGAGAGATGGCAGTGTGTTGCATTGTCATCATAGACCCGCATTGTTTTCCTCAGACAAAGAGTTGTCTCAGGTGCAATTAGGACTCCAAAACCAACCTGTTTATCCCTAATTATAATGTTTGGTATGTAGAGTTACAAAATAACTCGAGAGTTCTCTTCATTCTCGACCCTCATCCCAAGACACCTATTAGAGTGAGGTAAGGTAGGAAATCCCTCCACTCTTAGCCCTCCATGACCTAGAGCTTTGACATGGTCAATCCCCCTCTCTTACATTTTTGGTGAACCCAACGTGAACCATTTTCGTTGGGTTTTGTAAGGTTAGGAGCATTGTAGGTGTGATCATTTTGAGGCATCTCACCTTACAACCCAACCTTCAACCCCTAAAAGGCATAGTTGGAAGGTTCTGTAAGTATTGTGGAATGAAGCCTTAGTTGAGTCACTATCTAATTTTGAACATTTTGGGGCTCTATGAGAGTATTATTTAGTGTATGTGATGGCCTCCTTCTTGCATCTTTGTATCACTTATGTACAACCTGCAAGTAGTGCTCCTAGTATAACCTTCACTTTGCAAGACCTGTCGACATGTTTTAATAGAGAGCCATCTCCTCTTTACATCCCTACATGAATCAATGGAAACATTGTGATAGTTGTTCTTCTTGAGCCAACATTCCAATTGAATGTGATTATCAAGAAGATTATGTTAATCAATTTCCTACATATAGATTGGTAGAGTGCACCTAAAAGCATAATCTGTAAACATAAAAAAAAAATTGTACCTCCCCTTGGTAGCATCACCTTGTCAGTCCTTGTTCGACCAAATTCACTCAACATGATTTTTAACATAATCTCGAGGTCTAGAATCTTTAGAGTGAAGTTAGGTATCCCTTGGTTAGTAGCTATGAATGTAGTTCCCTTATTCATACATAAATGTCTAAAGTTTAATCATGAGGGTTTAGTACATGTAATCTATGACACCCGTTATAAATCTGTGGTTGTACATCGTCACTATTCCATAGACCACTTTTTGCATGCACTCATTGGTCCACTTCTTCCTAGGAAAAACCTCTTGTACCAAACTTATGAGAAGTACAAGAAAGGGTGCTTAACAGCTAAAGTAATGTACCCTCCATCACCCTATGTTGTCTCACATAGGGCTTGTTTGAAAGCTGATAGTAATGCCACCATGGAACATCCCTATTATCTTGAATTTCCTCTTCCTCCTCTTTCATTGTCCATCCTGATACTCCCTCTCACCCTATTATGGTCTCATCAAATTCTACCTCGTATTTTTGGGAAAACCTCATGGTGCCCGCTTGGAAAAAGCCCAAGTTTCTTGCATTCAATCTTCTCATTCTTGCCACAGTGCCTAGGTATGTTCAATATGGTAGAGGGAAGGGTCCTTATGGGGAATCATATATGTCTTAGCTTTTGAGCCCTCCAACCAATTCTACTCCTGAAGTAGTAAATGGTAAGAGGCCCACCACCAAGGTGCTAGAACTAACTCCCCCCCATTGTTTCTCAACCTCTTCCTCTTGCTCCCATTTAGGAGTTTTTCCCTCTACTGGAGATGGTTTTGATGGAAACCCCTATGGTTGAGAAGGATCCTTTTTTCCCATCCTAGCTCCTAGCCTCTAGCTCCAAAAGTCGCAAAAACTACCTTTTGCATGAGCGCAAGCGTTGGTGAAAGGATCTAGTGGTTGAGCATGCCACTCTATAAAGGAAAGAAGAGAAGTTGACCACCCTTGTTTCAAGACCTACTATTGTTTCCTCCTCCCCCATCCCCTCTGCTTATATCCAATTGGATTTGGTTTTTCTTCTAGCTCTTACAATGAGTGTGAGTTTCCCTAACCTTAAAAAGGTGCAAGTGTTTATTTCTCCTTTAGTGAAGACACCTCTTTTGATGTCCCTTCTAGACATCCCACCATTCCCTAAGCTCGTGGACATGATGAAAAATTTGGTGGTGTTTTCCACAATACTCTCCTCCTCTTCTACACCTCTTGGCTCATATGTGGGGATTTCACATCCTCCTATGAAGCAAAAGGTGGAGGTTGGCCCTTCTAGCAATGGGAAGCATAAGAGGAGCCCACCTTCTTCAGAGGGTGGTCCTATGCTAGCTTGTGTTTTCCTAGTGATGGATCAAGTTCCAACCTCCCCTGATCTTTCCACTACTCCCAAGTCAGTCAATGAGCCTAGCAGTGAACCTCATGTGTCACCTTCCCCATCCATTTAGGTAACACATGGAACTCATGTGAAGTGTGTGTTTAACTCCTTGGATGAGATTATTTCCTTGTCAACGATCTTCATGAAATCACTAACCAGAGCTCCACAAGATCCAAGCAAAGAAGACCTTGCAAGGTATTCTTCCTTGGCCCTTGTTGTGAGAGGGTCAAAATCTCCCCCTGAATATTCCAGCATTGTAGGCTCATCCACCTTCCTCATATAATGATCTAGATTAGGAAGTAGACAACCTTTTGGTTGATGAGTTTTAGGGGGTTGCCTCTTCTTTACCTTTAGATTAGGTGTGTATTTTTTGTGATGTGTTCCCCCATGATTGTGTTGTGTGTTCTTGCATGACCTTTTTCACCCTTTTAGGTTTGTTGGATACAAGAGTGATTTTGTGTCGTAAACTTCCTCTATGTGGCATCATTTTCCTTTGTTCTGTATATTAATTTTTGGAAAATTGGGGACAATGCAAAGTGTTGGGGGCATTTAGGATTCTCTTCCATGTTCACCCAATTTTTTATTTCTACTTTGTCTTCTCATGCATTCTTCATATGGTTTGATTTAGTAGGGGATTGATGATATTTCATTTATATACTATTACTATGCTTATATATTTATGTGGAACTGTGACCCCAAAATATTAGATCACCCTTTTTTCTTATGTCTATGATGTTGTTTATATTTTTAGTTTTGTTATCTTTCTCTCTTTTTTATTGTATTGTGATGTTGTGGTTCCTATGTATTTCCCCTCGTGTGTGTGACAACATCACCACGATGACATCTCGTTATGTCTAGCAGAACACAATATCACTTTTTCATTCTTGATTTTCTCTTCTTAGGTTGTCACGTTCATTTGCGTTTAGCATGAATCACCCTAATGGGGGCTACCATGTCAACTTCAATTTTTAGAAAATACATTCATGGAAAACAAGTATTTTCTCAAAAAATCCTTGCAAACTTTTTTTTAGAAATCACATTCTCAATAAGGACCCCTTGGCAAAATGTGTTTCCTTCGCCATGGGTTCACAAAGAAAGAACTTCAAGAACTTTCCTTCAAGGGAGTGAATTTTACTTTGGGAGAAGCCTTGACCTTCCCCTCATAATGGGGAATTTTCTTCCTTTCAAATTCCTTGATGAAGTGAACATCTTTCAAAAGGATTCTGATGGAACTCCTAAAAAACTTGTCATTCCTTGGTTATTTTGGCCAATTGTAGTCATTCTCAATATGACTAGACCTAGGGTTTCATTCACCGTCATGTTTTGAGGAATTTTCTACCAAAATGTCACTTTAGGAAACCCTTTTTTTTAATTCATCATTGATTGGTTGTTGCCTATTCCTAGTCATTTTAAAATATCTTATGTCATTTGACCCTATAAGGTTACCGACCCCTTGTGCCTAGTAATGAAAATGTTTTATTTTTAAAGGTTTTTTGATTGGCCTTTACATCCTTTGAAAATTTTATGCATTATTTCCTTGAGGCCTTTTATTCATTAGCTTAGGTGGTTCCCCCTTTTAAAAACAACTTATAAGCAAGTGCTAATTGTCTTCACTAATGCCCCGTATCGCTCATTGTTGATCCATTTTAAGTTTGTAAGCTCAAATTTGGGATGAGCAATGAGCTGCATTCTCCTTTATTTCATGCATCATAGATTTATTTCAAATTTCAAAATTTGAATTGGTGATGCATGATGGAGATGGAGATCTTCAAAAGGCACAGTGATCCAATGACCTGGTTTTTCCTACACTATCACTGCTAATTGAGCCCTAGAGGGGTAGGGAAAACAATGAAACACGATGTGATATTCCAACAATTATTCTCTTCAACTGATGGCTATGTACTTCACTAATATAAATGGAAAGGTATGGATTGGGTTGGCGATGCACATTGATCGTCAGATCATAGGTGACTAATGAAGATTAAGGGACAATGTGGCAGTATTTGAGGTGGTATTGTTGCTTTCTAGGAACAAATTGCAAAGGAAAAAAACAATACTTATTGTCTCCATTCAAAAAAATGGAGAATTTTAACTGACATAATTCAATTTTTGAAAAGCTATCGTTAAATCATATAAGCATATAGCATGAAAATCAACTACTCAAACTATCAAAATATGTTCAACAAAAAAAAAAATTATCATGAATGAAAACATAAAGAAGGAACTTGACAAAGGCCATATTATGTATAGTTTCAAAGATTTCTTCTAAACAAATCATATTTTTATATCAAATGAACTGAAAACAAAGATCGGATGCCAATCTGATGATAGTTCCAATTAAAACAATATAACATTCTAGAGAATATCAGTGTTCTGTGAAACTTTCTATTTTTAAAATATCTTTTTAATTGAAGGAAAAATTCTAACTTCTCAAAATTCTTACAACTAGAAAACTTCCTAGCATAATTTTTCAACATCTATTTATCGTTGGAGAAGAGAAAACCACCACCAACATTCTAGAAGAAAATACTGCCAGATGCCTACACTTCATAGCTCACAATCTGATCGTAGATCTTGATTAGATTGTGACAGTCCTTGATAATTAATTATTAACTACCTCATTAATGTCCCTTAGATATTTATCAAATATTGCAATTGAAATACAATCGAATTCTAGAAAATAGCCTAGAAAAATCTGATTTATAGGCTATATAGATTGATGATGCCAACTCAAAGGTTCCAACCTAAAAGCAAGAAAGACCCAACATGCTCTGAAAAATTCCATCCAAAGAGATCACTCCTTAAAAGAATTACTTTCGCAAAGTGAAGAGATGATGTGTTGAGTAGGCAAGGAATCTCAGAGTTGTGAAAATGGCCTTATAAACAATTCCCACTGAGCTAACCTCTGCTATGACTTGATACTAAAAGGAAGATGATAAAAAAATTTGTGTAGCCACCATGTTACACATTGCACATTGTTGTATCAACCTTGAATTTAAGCATGGTTTCATCTTGAATCTGAAAAAATATAAGAGCCGAAAACCCCCCAAGAAAGAAAGATTAAGGGAAAAAATTATTTACAAGCATTACACCATCTATATAAGAACACCTTAAAAATCTATTTTATATATAGAGTCTATGGATTTTTTTAAAATCTAACCAAAATAATAGTTAAAATGATAATATTCAAATAAATTTTATTCATGGTTGAACCATAGATTTTGAGGGAAAAGGAGTTCTCGAACACTTCTAGGGTTTTCACCTAAAATGAGAGATTTCTTTAACATCCAAGATCTACAAGGTTCATTCAAGATTATGTATTAATGTGTTTGATTATAATGTGTCTAAGTGTTGTAATCTAATAAATGAAACTAAATATTTAATGCAAAACTAATGAAATGCAAAAAGTATTGAAAACATTATGTAAAATGACCTAAAATGCAAGCAAATTGTAATAGATCTTAACAAAACAAAAGGGGTGCACCTAGAAACTAAAGGTTGATGAAGAGGAGATATGGAATCTTCCAAAATCTATTGTTGAAGGCTATTAGGACAATTACATCAAGTTGGGTGACTTATTCCTACTTTGAGGAAACTTTTTTGGAACAAGTTTTGGGGAAATGGGTGTCCATAACTACAAAGAGCACTTTTTAGGGCTGATAATAGAACTAATTCACCAATGATGGTGACTTAGTCCAGCTATATCTTTCGGTAATCTTGAGATTGGAATCTATAGCTATCAATTTGTACTTTTGTTTTTGATAGAGACTCGAATTTGAATCTTTAAATTTTGACCTGTATGTTGTCTTCAAGCTCCTTTTAGGGTTTGTTGACTTTTAATGATGTTGATGGAAAGATGGCACCTTTTATCACATTTCTCTTTTACTAATCTTCATACAATCCTACAACACACACATGCAAAGAGGAGAATAGGTTTGGGGTTAGAGAATAGGGGTTTGTTGTAGTAAAACCCATTTTGGTAATCAAGCCCTAAATAATGAAATTAAATGTAAAGGGAAAGATGATTAAACAAAATGCAAGTACAACAACTCACCAAACTATTAATGGAGAAATCTAAAGATATGCATGTAATAATCTCCAATGGATTTATACTTGAAGTGCATAAAGTGCTCGGATGCTTGAATTATTGAGGAAGATAGATTTCTTGATCATGAGAGAATTTTGAGATCAAAATGAGGGGAAATACCCTTTATTTATACATGTTGTGCCCTAATTTCCAAAAAATAACACATCACAGGCTGATCTTACGGTTTAGAAGATAATATCTCGCCAGAACATTGACATAAATTTAGTTTTCAAGCCTAATTGGACTAAGTCACTTGAGTTGGCGACTTGGTCCTACCAAGGTAAATTTGTTATTTATTAGGAATTAAAATGTGATTAATGCTCATAGATATATTATTGGTATTTGAATGTAGCACCAGATTCTTATAAATTTTTATAGCACTTGAACTATCACAAAATATGGAAATAGGTTCATCATACACAACTCTAATATATTTCAACACCTGCTTCATCCACAATACTTGAGTACAATTGTTATCAATAGAAATGTATTCTACCTCTACAATAGACAAATAAATGACATTCTACTTTTTACTTAACCATGAAATCAACTTCTTTCTTAATAAAAATATGCCACCACTAGAACTTTTCTTGTCATTCACATCTCCTACCCAATCAACATCAGTAAAGGCACTTAAAGTAAGATCATTGTCCTTAGGATACCGTAGGCTGAAATCAATTGTTCCCTTCAAGTATCTGAAAATCCTCTTCACAACAGTCACATGAGATTCCTTAGGATCAACTTGAAATATAGAAAAAATGCATACAACATTCATGATGTTTGGTCTAGTTTGAGTCAAATAAAGAAATCTGTCAATCATTGTTTTGTATCTAGTTTGATTTTCCTTCAGAGAATCATCATTTTGTGTTAACTTGCATCTAGTCACCATGGGTGTATTGACTGAGATATAAAGATTCCTTTATCTAACTAAGTAATTTGCAATCCAAAAAATATTTTGAACTCTTCAATGATTGACATCTCAAACCCATTCTACATCTCATTAGAAAATTTCATACACAAAATATACACCTTTTCTTCTAATTCACCATTTAGAAATGTTGACATGACATCCATCTAGTATACTTTGTAGTTTTTGTAAGCAACATAAGAAAGAAATAGTCACATAGCTTCAATCCAATGAATACAAGGGACATTTCCTTCCAACATCATAGTTCTAGAAGCATCTTAAATTATTATGTTCTTCCTTTCCACAACTCCATTTTATTGAGGGGTTAGTAGTAAAGATAATTGTCTCTTTATCCCATGTTCTTCACAAAAATAATTAAACCCACTAGAAGTGAATTCACCACCTCTATCTGATCTTAGAAATTTAATCTTCAGACCTATCTTTGTCTCCCCCGTAGCCTTAAATATCTCGAACTTCTCTAGAGCTTCAAATTTCTCCTTTAAGAAAGTAACCCACATCATCCTAGAGAAATCATCAATAAGAAACATGAAGTACCTATAACCTTGTAGACTTTTGATTCTAGTAGGACCACACAAGTCAGTATGCACAAGATCCAATAATTCATTTGAACAAACTGTTTTCTCTTAAATGAAATTCTAGTTTGTTTTCCTAGCCAAGATTCCTTGCATATGACATTAGTAGGCTTCATCAACTTAGGAAGATCTCTCATGACCTGTCAGGAACTTATCTTGGTAATATTGTCAAAGTTTACATGACACATTTTTCTATGCCACAACCATCTTTCATCAACTTGAGCAATCAAACAAATTTTACTAGCAACATTTAGATGAAAGATGTTACCTTTTATTTTTGTACCAGAAGCAATCACATTTCTAGAACTCCCTAGTATGCTAAATTTTACATCTTTCAATTCAAGATTATATCCCTTATCAACCATCTATCCAACACTCAAGAGATTATGATTTAAACCTTCAACATAAAGAACATCATCAGTATAATGCTTACCATCAAAAGAAATACATCCTCTACCATGATTTATACCATGATTGTTATCACCAAATATTGAAACACCACCATAATATTTCTCTAGGCTTACAAAATTCCTTTTGTCACCTATCATGTGATGTGGACATCCACTGTCAATTACCCATTCATCTTTTTGTTCAACTAGAGTAGGTAGGGATTTCTCCACTTTTGTACAACTAGCAAATTCAGTAGACACAAGATTATTTTCCTTGATAACAATAAGCACAAACACATCTTTACTTGCATTCACTTTGTTAGATTCATCATTTGTCACACCTCCATCAGCAGCATAATAAAACTTCTTTTGAAATTTAGGCTTGTAAGTTCTTGGCTTAGGAACTCTTTCAAGACACCTTGATGTAAAATGACCTATCTTGTTGCAAGAAAAACATTTTATAGGAAACATTTTACCTTCTCCTCTAGCTTCCCTTTTGATAATAAATGCTTGAAGCTCATTCAGTTCTCTTTCTTCTTCTTTAATATGTATCATTTCTTCCTCACATATAAATACCTTTCTAGAAGAACTTTCACCCGGATCATATCTATGCTTGTCTCTCGCAAAAGTAGTATCTTTAAATGTAGATTCTGTCTTAGGAAGGGAATCACCAAATTCACTCAAATCAAAAGTAGTAAGTTTTCCAACCAACATATCCTTGGTTATATTTTTCACATTTTGGAGCTCCTCAATTCCTACAAATTTGATTTTGTATGCATCAAGAAAGGATCTAAGCACTTTAGCAACGATCTTTGATTCATCCACCTATCCACCAGAACATCTAATACCACACATAAGTTCATTCAATCTTTTTATGTAAGTAGCAATATTCTCATCATTACCCATCTTCAACAGTTCATATTTTCCTTTCAAAAATTGTAGCTTGGCCATCCTCACATTAGCATCACCTTCATATTAAGTTTCCAACTTTTTCCAGATCTCATAAGTAGTTCTTAGATCCTTCACATTTGTCATCCTAGAATCAGTCAAAGCACTCAAAAATGCTTCCTTAGCCCTGATGTTATATAGAACATCCCTAATCTCAACAATAATAGTAGGACCACTCTAAGGAATAACATACCTATTACTTCTAATGTTCTAGTAGGATTTCCCAATGCACTTCAAATGAAACTCAATTTTATCCTTCCACAAAGAATAATTTGTTCCATCAAATCTCAGACTATCTATCATATATGTCACCATCCCGGATCACCTCAAGCTATTAAACTTCGTTTGAAAGGAACCTGATCTGGTACCAATTGTTGGAAACACAAGGGTAGATAACTAATAGGGGGGCTAATCAATTGGCATATAATTTAAACCTTATTAATCTTATTAACCTTTAATCTCGCATGTGATTATTAACAAGGAAAGAATGAATCAACAACACATCAGAAACACACATAACACAAAGATTTTTTGCGTGGAAATCTTGTTAGGGGAAAAACCACGGTGGAGGCTAATCCATAAGTTATACCCTGTTAAAAGTATAATAAAAATGAATGAGGAATGCAAATGCATTCAAGCACACCGCCTAGAGCTCACTACTCAAAGGAAGACTCACTATTTTACAAAAAAAAAAAAAAAGATTAAATCCATCTAAATAAATGGAACTGAGAAAGTAGCTTCTGCTAATGCCTGAGTACAGTTTCGGTTAAGCACATGAACACTTCTTCACTCTTCTTCACTCTTATTCACACTCTGCTATAATTTCAAATGATCTGAACCTTTTTAGAAAATAGCACACACACACTTCAATTATTCACATGCAACTCAAATGAGAAAATAATCACTTATATATCTGCAACAATAAATTACATTGCTTCATGTTGGCTTCAACAAAATAAAGTAATGAATGCAAACTATGGGCCCAAAAAAATAAATATTATCAATGTGTATCAACCAAGGTCAGCCAAAACATAGTAGAGACCCGTAACAATGTCCTCAAACACAAAATGCCTTTGAATATTCTTCTTCAGAGATCCACAACATAGCTGAACACCTTGTCAACCATGAACATGAAAACATGAACATGTAAGAGAAAATATTAGATCACATGCACAATGATTAATGCAGATGTGTAGCATAAATAGAATATGATCTAGGAACATCCAAAAACACTTCAGGAACATACACAACACTTCAAATCACCATAAACACATTATCATATTATGTGAACACCATTTCTAGTAACAAAATAGCTGTCAAAGCACAAAAAACTTATAGCTTACTCAAATCTTCATCCACACCTCTGAAACTTTTAGAGTAGTAACTAAATACATCTGAAAACAAACCCTTTAATACACAACTTATCATCATCAACATACTGAAATTTCCAACACACTGATCTTCACTACTTCACAGATAACCCATAACATATTTTATTACAATTTTCTCAATATCCTCGACATATACAGTCTTAAAGAAATTAATACAAATAGTTTTGAAATCATTGACAACCACATATTAGAAATAAAACCACAACGTCCAACAAGTTGGTTGTTTGGAAATATGTATACACATTCTAAGGCGACAAAACTGATGGTGGTCCGCTAGATGAGAATTCCAAAAAGGTGAGAAACATAGACTCATGATTGGTATAAACTCACACACATGGGTGGCTTATGGGGAAGGTCATGTTGTTGGTTGGTCTTCCTACTTAGCCATACCAAAGCTGTACCTCTTGATAAATTTGATAAAGCACCAAAAAAAATAAAAAAATTGAGCTCCATGAGACAAGCAAACCTTCGTATGCTTGGGGCTCATGAATAAGTGCAAGATGGAACCATAGGAATGCAAGCTATATTATGCAAGGTGGCCATATATACAAAATTCAAAATGTAAAAGGATTTTCAAAGGAGTCTTTCTTAGTTCATGAGAGGTATTTAACCTAGGAAATATTGTTTCTAATGTCTCCAAGAGAGGACCGATCAAAGATTAGAAACTTTACAACTTAATGATGCAGTGTGTCGCATCAGGCCACTAAGAGGAATGCAATATGTAAAGATATATCACACTTATGAAGGAAATTACACCTAATTTCATCCACAAAGTGACAAATGCATTGTGTGAAGTAATAAGGTTGCACTAAGAACCAAGGACAAAGAAAAAATGAAAAATAAATAATGCCAATGTATGCCCCCACTTTAATGGAATTGTGAAACATTTTACTTGTGAGTAATTACTTTAAAGTAGTTCAATGAAAAAACAATAAATAAGGAAACAACATTAGAGCCAACTTAGAAAGCCTTATGCCAAGTGATATGTTTCTGAGTAGGGTTGCATCATGGAAAGGAAAAACAAAAAAAAAAGTGCAGGGGTTGCCCCCAAAATGAAAACACCAAACACATAAGGGATCTATGGATTTGGGGTCAGTATGTTCATTGCTTCAATGTTTGTTTAGAGAGCTCAAAACTATCATAATCCAAGCCCAAATACATTGAACTAAAAGAATGACACAAAGAGAGAAAAAAAATGAAAAATAAAGTCATTTTGGGTCAACATGGAAGAGAGATAGGGTGTCTCAACATTCTAAATCATCCCCAAAAGGACAACAAAAGCAAACAAAAAAGAAAAAGAAAAAGATCTTTTTGGGTTAACATGAAAGGGACATTGTTGTCTCAATTCCTTGCATCATCCCCAAAAGGAGAAGAAAAGTGGACGTTTAGGTCAACATGAAAGGGAAATTGTTGTCTCAATGCCTTGAATTATCCCCAAAAGGAAGGAAAAGAGAAAAGAAAAAAGAGAAAAAATTAAATGAAAAGGCATGACACATAGAAGAATGAAAATACAAATAGAGGAATGACACAAAGAGAAGGAACATCAAACATAATAGTATGGGGAACACATTATGCGCATACAAAATAAAAAAAGATAATGCAAAATACTAGTAAGGAAAATGCAAGTCAACCATATAACAAGTCATCCACCTCCTGATCTTGTTTAGTGTAAAGTGCAGGTGGGTGGCTAGATAGAGAGATCACAACAATTGTAAAACTAGTCAATGCTCATCCTAGGAGAAGTGTCATGCAAGCTCATTGAAGAGTTAAATAATGTATTCAAATTATTATGTACCTCTTAAACTATTTTCACAACCTCCTTATCATCGTCATCTAAATTATTGACAATAGGAGGGTGAAGGATGATGTCAGTGGAAGCATGTAACTCTGGTTGTGGTTTTTGTATAGGATCATGTTATGATGGTGGGGGAGGAGGATCATCATGCATTACTTCTGTCAAGTGCGGATTATGATTTTCTTTATTTTCTTGTTCATTTAACTTGCAAGAAAGGGCATGATGTTGACGTCTACGCTCTCTAGCTCCTCTATTTCTTTTGATTCTATTGTCAATTTATGTCTATGAAGGGGTGGGTTGATCGACCATATATTTCCTTTCATCCCTATAGGGAGGAACATAAGGATCCATGTAAGGTTGTTCATCCACTTTCTCCTTTTCTTTATAAACTTGTTTTATGTGACAAGTCAAGATGGAGTTACTTTCACAATCTCTAGGTGTCTTGGATGATGTAGAAAAAATTTTAGGTGTTGGTTGGTTAGGTAGTTCTGATTCAAACTGAAGCATGGTTTCATCAAGGATTGGAATTTCAGAATTGGATGGAGAGATGTTGCGAAGAGATAATTCAGATATTTTCTTTGTTTTAAATTTTTGATAAGAAATGACAAAAAAAATTCTTCAAGGCATGATGGGTTCCATGGGCTCAGTCCAAAAGGCTTATAAGCAAAGTTTCCTTTTGTATGACAAGGGTTTAAAGCCAATATGGTGGAAAGTGAATATATTATTATGAAATAGAAACTTTAAAAATTTGTGAATAACTAAAGGAACAACCTTCATTGAGTGAAGCCCTAGATGGCCTAGCCTCAAATGAAATTAGCCTGACTATGGGATGATGGAAAATGTAACATACAATTTTTTAGGTCCTATTTGTAATGGGAGGACGATCGATCTGATTGTAGGGAAAGAAAAACCATTATGCATTTTGATTCATGTTGTAGGTTTGTCATAATCATCTTGATAGAGATCATGTAATACCAAAAATTATTTTGTGATCACATTCTCTCCATATGAAAGATCTATTAATATCCCATTAGTGGGCTTATCATAGATACAACCGACTATGTAAAGAGGACCATTAGGGAGATTTTTGGGTATGTCTTGAGAGAATAACGTCTATCATGCCTACCATTTCATCCATAGTTTTACATGGGTCACATGTGGAATAAGATCAGAACGTTCATCATTTGTATTAACATTAATAACACCATTCCATGGAGTTTCACTGGATTTGACAAATGAAATATTATGTTTAGGCATAGGGTTAGTGAAAATTTATAGATTTTGATTGGGAGGGGCAATAGACTTATTACCTTGATCATTGACACCAATAATGGATAGATGGCCAAAATCAATGAGGTCTTGAACATGATGATTAAGACACTTGCATTGCTCTGTTTCATGTTCCTTTTGTCTATGAAAATGGAAATAAACTTTGGAGTTAAAGTTGGGAGGTAAGGGCTTGGTAGGATCAGGTTCATGGACAATAGGTAAGGTAGTCATTTGTTGTTGCAAAAGATGAGACATTGTGTTATGGACAGTGTCAGGTAAAGGTGTGAATTTTATTTTTGAATCTCCATAACTAAAAGGCATTGCAGTCTTAACAACTACTACCTAGTTGTTGACAGGTGGAGGGGATTATTGTGGAGGGTTAAATTAAACGAACCATTTATTTTTCTTTCTAAATGGTTGGGAATTGGTTTGGTAGGTTGTTTTAGATTTCCCAATTCAACTAGAAGTGGATCATGTATCACAACTACTAATTGAATTGTGATAATAGCAAAAGGCTTGTGCATAAATGTATGAAGGAAGGTAATTTCATCATGGTCATTTTGTCTTAAAGGTGTCTTAGCAATTTTCTTATGAACATCTTTTTAACATATGGGTCGACAATCTTGACATCGGTTTGGGAATATAGTGATTGATAGTGTGTTCATCATTGTTTTTCTTACATTGCATCAAATCAACCAAGGTATTTTTGGGAGTCATATGCACTTGGAAATAATTAATAAAGGCATCAAAAATTTCATTGAATGAACAAATTGAGTTGTTTGGTAGGGATGAGAACCATTCCAAAGAAGTTTCTTTTAAAGTCATGGAAGACAATTTTACTAAAAATTTATCATCAAGGACAAGGGTATGTGTAGGATCATGATGGGCCAAAAAGTGGTGATATGTAAGTGATATGATGGCCCATGTGGCTAACAAATTTTTTTAATCCAAAATTAATGAAACAAAAAGGGTTTTTTAAGGAGATTCTCATTTTTCGAGCAATATAAATTATGTTTTACTTTGAATTTAATAAATAATTATTATTCATTTTCTATTTTAATTACAACCAAATTCCTGATTGATAGGTAGATTGAAAAACATCTACAGTTTTCGAACAATATCACATTTTTTGAATCTAAAACATCCATCACATTATATGCTTCACATAGTATAGGATTTAAAAAAAAAATAATTTCATGAAGTTTTATCCAAGTTAAGGTGGTCATACATACAAGTTTTTATATTTTTAAAAATTTGTAATAAAAAATCATAATTAATTATTTCCTTGGAAAAAAATTACAAAAAAATGTACATCACATTGGGACATGAGTCCTCTACTTATATCTAAAATATTATAAAAAAATATTATCATTTTATTGTGGTTAGGGTTGTTAAAAAAACACATAATTCCTATTTTTTCCCTGAAATTTAAGTACTATAGCATTGAAATTTCAAATTTACACCAAATAGATTTAAAAAAATAAAAATCTAGTAGTTTAGAAAATACATTCAATTTGCTATAGATTCTATTCTTACCTATTTTTGAAATAATACACATAAATTATTCAAACTTTTACGTCAAGTTTCCTAACTTTGATTTTCTAAATTTTCATCACCACTTCAGGGCCTATTTTTTTCATGATGATCTTGCACATGTCCATAAAGTCACTACACAAAGAAATGTACACATTAACATGGTTAGAAGGATCTCCCTTCCCTCCATACTTCTCAAACCTAGGCATCTCTACTCTTTGTGGCATCGAGGTTTGTAAGATTTCCAAAGAGAAGGGGTTGCTACGAATGTAATATGTGGGTGGAGCATTCTGGTTCTGGTTGATGGTGGAATATTTTTGTTGCATGGATGATATGGTTTGGAAAAGTTGCATTATGAGAGGATCGATGTAATTGGTGTGAGGTGGAAGGGAAGGTGGTGATAGGGTGAGTGTAGTTGTACGACAAGAGAATGGAATGCTAATGGATGGTATGGTCAATCAAGATAATGTGTGTGATGCCACATAAGAGGTAGGAATACTAGTAGGAATACCAAGGGAAGGACTCACATTGCTAACTTGTTGCATTATGGTTGTGATATTAGGTGAAACATAAGTAGGTATGGAAACTTATGTAGAGGGAAGAGGAGTTTGAGGTCCTCCTGGGCTAACCATAATTTTTTCTAGTTGAAAGACACTAGAGGTGGAAGGAACATGTTTTTGATATGTCTCAACTGTTTTCTTCACAACATCTAGGACTTCATCACTTTCAAGCATGCGGTGGATGTTGTCTATAGTGGGAATTATAGTAGAAAAAATGGTTTCAAGGCTTACTTGATGTTTTAAGTGTGCTAACTACTCATGAAGGTGAATGATCTTGTCTTGTGGGATATCATTAGGTTTATATTCAGTATGCATGCTATCATAATGCAAAGAGTTACTAAGGGTATTTTCTAGACCTAGTGTACTATTATCAATACTAGGAGTGGAAGCTTGAGATAACCCAAGATCTACAACAAGTTTATTATCATGAGATGCCATGAGTCTTCTCACTAAGGTATCAACAATAGGACACCGAATTCTCATGATAATTTTTCTAAATGTGAAGTGAATGCAAATCCAATGAAAACAAAGGACACTAAAGTGTTGATAACTAAAATTAAGGAAAATAACACAAAAATGCAGAAGTAGAAAAATAAAATGAAGAAAATGCTTTGAGAATGCTAAAAATTTCAGTACAAATTGTGCAGGTGGGCTCAGTTGCCTAGTGTGGTGAATTAGTCCCAACAATGATTTTTTTAGAAATTTTTAGAATTTTTGAATGATTTTCAGGATTTTTAAGATTTTCAATTCTAGATACATGGTATCAAATCCATGTATGTAAAACCCTTCCCAAAATATCCCATCAAGCCTAATTAGAGTTCTATACAATTAATTTTGCATCTAATACTAATCTGCATTATGAGTTGAATATATTATTATTGTGTTAGGTTGGACTTCTCAATCATCTACTGCATTTTGAATGCGCCTCCTTTTAATTGTGGCCCCCTTTATGGAATTTTACCAGATCTAAAGGCCCTCATGATTCTAATCACTATGGGTTCCCATAAAATTAACACTCATAATTATAAGGGTGAGTGATTGAAAATCCCCAATTCTAGTGGAGAGAAAACTGAGAGCTTTGTAAAAGTGTTAGCCTTATGTTATTAAAGGACCCAATGATGCCTCTATGCTCTTTACACTAAATGGGAAATTATATAATTTGTGTCAATTGAAGGACATGTTGATTCCTCTGTGCTAGTCACTTCAATCCATGTACAACTCCTTCTCCATCCATCCATAGATGGATTTAAAGTTTCCTATATTTGACATGCACCAAATCAACAAAGGAGTTTATGATCACCAAGATTGTTGATTGTTTTGAGTGAAGATCATAATTTTTTTTTGTAAAAAAAAGTTACTCATAACTTATAATGTCCATAGGTGTACAATATTATTTCACATATGTAATACCAAGGTTTTTACAATTGTAGAAGGAATTCAACCATAATCTCTACATCTAACACAACAACTCCAATGACCTTTGCCACACCTATAATCAACCTAAGGTTTTATTGGGCAATTTCCTATAATGTTGAAGCTTTCACTCCATGGTGGAAATATCTTTGACATAAGAACCCTTTATACTATATATAGAACCCCTTTGACTTTCTCTCCAATGTCTACAACCATATCATTAATAAGGACATTGACAATGTGTTGGTGTTGTTATGTATGTAAAGGAGACATTGATTGAATTTTCACTCTCTCTAGGAGTATTAAAGGAAGATGCATCACTACTTCAATGTCTCATGGTTAGAATATATTATTTCTTACTAAGTCTCATCCTCCAAACTACTTATTATTGCAAAAAAAATTTATAACTTCTTACATTTATTACTAACAGTTAAGCTTTCTATTAGTAGTTTGGTGAAACATATCAAAAAAATTTAAGACAAAGGAGATTCTTTTATAAGTCAAAAAGTGTTGTAACAGTGTCATTTTTTTGTATAATGGGAGTTTTTTAATGCCTATTCATACAAAAATAATGGGAGTTTTCATTTTATGTTTTTGTCATTTTCTTGAGGTTTGAAAGGCATACTTGATATGTGTCTTCAATATCTACCTCATGACATAAATTTTTAAAGACTCAAAAATAAAAATAAGTTTTTAAATATGCTCATATAATGTGCCACAAAAAATTAATGTGTGTTCCCTATAGAGCGAATTTTATACTTAAACTAAATTATAAAGTCTAATGGGGGAATTGTGTAGTTCCTTGATTTTCCATCACAATAATGGATCATCATGATTCTAACCTCACACAAATTTTTCCTTAATTTTCTATCACATTAATGGATCTTCGTGGTTCTCATCTCATGCGTGTGTGCCTTGATTCCCACCCATTTTAAGTTTCTTGTACATACTTTGAGCCGAATTATGGGTTTAAATTCTTGTACACAGTTTTGTGCCCAACTTCAGTTGATCTTCTTATACCTCTTCTTATCAACATTAAGGGGAGATTAAAATAGTGTTATACTAATGCTTCTTTAAATAGATCAATGAAGGAAAATTCTACTTTTTTGGGTGTCATATAGACCTTCTATCTTTATCTCTCATATCGGGGATTATTTTAATGGATCATATTTCATAAGATTCTAGTGCATATGTAGAACACTATGATGAACAAGTTAGTTGTTTACTACATGTCACTTATTCTTTTATTGATAATACTCCAAAATCATAGTACTATCCATATTTTCAAGTTCATAGGAATCTATGTATTCATGGTTGAGTAGTGTTCCATATCTTCACTCATGTACTTTTTTTCTTTAATTATCTTGATCTTCATTTCTTAAAGGTTCGTTGATTCTAGAAAACACTAGCCATATTTAGCAGAGTTTACAAATTCAAAATTCTTTAATATTTTTTCTTCATGATGTTCCTATCTTCACGGGACATCTTTTCAGGAGGTCTTATCCTTCTCTTTCTTTTTTGGAGAGAATTTTTGTTCCCGTTGGGGTTTCTCCTTTTTCTCCACTTGTGAGAGATCATTGTTGTACATGATTACCTTACAAGGCCATGTTGTCAAGAAATTTTTTTTTAGTGTTTACCTTACTCCTGACGTATCACTTAAGGGAGGGTGTTAGTGTGAAAAGAGGCATTATTAAACTAGGTCATTGATTTTCCCAATTAAATGTTATGCAATTTGAATCATGGGTGTCTTGATAGATCTCTGAGAGGTGTCATAAATAAGGCTTAAATTTTAATTAAAGGGGCTAACTAAATCCAATTAACCATAATTACTAAAGAAGACCCTAGATAAATGTGAAAGTGTGTTACAACACTTCACAACACCATAAATAGGGTACACATTAGGTACATTTTATTAAAGAGGGCCCATTAGGCTTAATTAATTAAATAAAACCTAGAAAGGTGTGAAAGTGTATTACAACACTTTATAAAACCTTTGCAAAGGAAAAATTAAGGTACATTTTAATCAAATAAGGTTACTAGAATAATGTCAATGTGTACAACACATTGCAACACTATTTCAAAACACCATTAGTATAATTCAATGACAATTATTCTCAAACCATCTAAGGGAAAAAGGATACTTTTTCCATTACTACAAGTATATATAATTTAATATCAACTATCCAAGGTGAAGTTTTATGGATAAATGGACACCAACTCAATTAATATGTAATTATTTCAAGTTATATGTGTGGAATATTCACTTATGGTGGGTATTTATCAAATATGTAATAAAAATTGAATGATAAAAATATATAATACATAAAAACAACTATAATAGAAATTTTGTATTATTCTTAGTTTTGGGAAACGATCTACGAGGACAAATGTATGAATGATATCATTATTTTTATCTTTAGTATCTACAATATCTATCATTTAAAATAATGATTACATAAATATTTATGTAAGAGAGAAAAAGATAACATCTTTGTTATGAAAATCCATTGCCTTCCCACTTTTCCTAGTTTGAATTCCCTATGTGCATGGTGGATGCCTCCTTGAAGGTACCCCACAATCACCCTCCCCTATCCCTATCTAAATGCATGTCTTCAACACATGCTCCACCACCTTTCTGGGGGACCCTCCCGTTGTGTCTACTGAAGATGTTCCTGAGATTCTTGTTATTTTGTTTTCTAAACAAGTACCTGTGATTCCTATCACCCAAGAACCTAAGGGTTGGAAGAATGTGTTACTTAACTCATCAGAAATTCTTACATAGGTTAAGTCTTTCCCTCAGCTAGAAGTGGTGAACTCCATATCTGCAACTGAAATCTCGATTCTAGAGTCCATCTATGATAGGATCATTTCTTTAATGGAGAACTTGGTTGTGGGAAAAAAATTCTCCTTTCAACCTATCGTGGATATGGTTAGAAGATGGTAAAAGGATAAATAGAATTTGATGGGAAGTTTCAACATTTGCATAGGCAAAATTGGTGCAAGATTCGAGTGGTAAGCAAGGTAAGGATGAATCTGAAGAGACCGGCCCCAAAAGAAATATTCAGGTGGACCCAACGAGAAATGTTGTCCCAAGAGATATTCATATTGAATGTACTAAAGGACACAAGGTTGAAAAAATAAAAAATGTGTTGGGGACCGCCGGTGGGGATGGTGCTAAGAAAAAAATGTTGTCGTCTCTTTTTAGAGTCAAATCAAATGGCAAATTATTTTTCCCCCTAGTTTGAAACATTTCTGAGCCGCCCAAGGCTAAGTTTTCCATTGCTATCCTAGATTTAGTCATTGATCATAATATCTCTCTAATGGATAAAGTGCTAGTTGGAAAATTTATGGGCGCTAGACCAAATATTGAAATTGTCAAGGCTTTTGTTAAAAAGAAATGGAGAACTAATGGCCAAGTTATTTTTTCTTCTCTTCCTAATGGATATTTTTCTTTTGAGTTCTCCTCTAAGGAGGATAGTTTGGCTATGAAGAGTGGTGGCCCTTGGGTCATTGGAAAGTCCTCCTTAACTCTTAAGAAATGGACTACAAACTTGGATCTTTCAAACTCAATTTTTGAAAATATCCCAGTATGGGTGAGACTCCCTAGAATTCCTTTAGAATATTGGAATTAGGATGTCTTTAGTGGCCTGGCTAACTCCTTTGGTGAGCTCTTGTCAATGGACCTGATGACATCAGCTAGGAGAAGGCTTATTTTTGATAGAATCTATGTGGGTGTGTCCCAAAATGCTGACTTATCATCTTCCATTGAAATACAATCAAATTTGGGCACTTGGGTTCAAAATATTGAGTTTGAAAGGATTCCTTTTGTGTGCTTTAAATGTAGAAAATCAAGGCACTAGGAAAAGAAATTCCCGCTTAATGCCAACAATACAAAGGAGAAGCCTTAGCCTAAACCGATGCTAGTTTGGAAAAAGAAGTCTGAAGGGGATGGAAAAGTGAACAAAGAAAAAATCATTGGAGAGAAAGAGAATAAGATGTCTGAGGATCTTATGAAAGCCCCTAAAAATAAAGATGATGTTGGGATTCAAGTTGTTCTAGAATTCCCTGAACCTTTAAACAAACAATTAGAGATCATAACTGGAGGGAATGAGAAAAATGAGGCTGGTTTGGAGGTTGCAAAGTGTAGCCTAAAGACTCAAGAGCCCCTTGACAAAAGGCTAGAGAATGAAACATGTGGGAATGAGGATGAAGAGATTGGCTTGGATGATATTCCTTCCCAGGGTTTTAATGCATCGGATAAGGAAGGTATTCTGATGTTGGAGATAGGGATTCCCCCCTTGTTTGGTGGCAAGAGAGTTTCTAGCCAGGTTTCTGCTCAAGATCCAAAATTAGTTGTTTCTTTGGAGATAGTTAAGGATTCATTTGTGGAATCGAGTCAAACTATGGTGAAATCAAGTGTGAACTTAACCCACAATATAAATGGTTTGATGGATACCCTGCCATTGGATCAAAAAGGTCCTTTTGATAAGGATTAGGGATCTGGAAAAGAGTAGGAAAGTCAAGTGGAAACTGATAGAGAAGATGTAAACTCATATACCATGAAGAAGAAAAAAAACCAACAACAAGATACACTGAAAAGTGTCACTATCAGAACTAGAGCTAAGGAAGATTGTGGAGCCACAAAGGGTAGTCAAGGAGGAAGATCTACGCGATGGTAGAATGAAAGCCTTTAGGACATAGCAGATGGTGTTCAGAAAACCATTCCTAAAATTTGCAATTTCTCCCCTGGTAAGATATGAAGATTATGCCATTGAATAGTACGGGGTTGAATAGCCTCCATAAGCAGAATGTTTTTCATAATTTTGTTAGGGATCACAAACCTGATATTTTACTTGTTGAGGAATCTAAAATTCCTAAAGAGAGTGGAAAAGATTAAAATTTTAATTTTTTGTGGGGTTCAGGGAAATAGTTCTAAAGGTGCATCAAGGGGAATTGTCACCTTTTGGAATTTGAATTTTATCTAAGGTGATTCTCTATTTGAAATCTCTAATCATGTGGCCACAAAATTTAATCATATTAGAGATAATTTTAGCTAGGTCATTTCTAACATCTCTACCCCTAATAGGAGAGGGGCTAGAAATATCTTTTGGCAAGAGTTAGCGGTATTTCACAAGAAATTCATTAAGGAAAATTGGGTTGTAATGGGAGACTGCAATACCCCTCTTTAGGAAAATGAGAAGTTTGGAGGTTCCCATGTGAATAATGAGTTAGCAAAATGACAAGAATTATACAACTATGCCAAAATCTTGAGAGATTAAGAGATGAAGTCAAGAGATGTCAAAATGGGAGAAAAATTGCCTTTTATAGAAAATGCAATTCTAGATGAAGGGTCAAGATTGAAGATTGAAAAATGCCCTAGAATCAATGGACAAGATTCAATATGACAGCCCACAATTATGGTTAGGGTGAATTTCAAAATGAGTGAACAAGATTTGATTTGAGAAAATCAAATCAAGGGATAAGAATGCATGTGATAGGGAGATAAAATTGGAACATAAAAATAGGGAATTAGAAAACCAAATAATTTTAGAGATCACTTGATTTATGGAGGGAGATATTATTTTTGAATTTAAAATTAATTTAATTCAAAAAAGTGGGCTCATGTGAGAGAAAATAATAATTTAAAATTATTTACTTGGAAAGAGGGAAATTTAAATAAATGATTTTTATTTAAATTGGGGGAGAATTAAATGGGACAATTAAATAATTAATTTTAATTATTTAATTATGGAAGAAGTGGGCCAATAATTAAATAAATTATGGGGAATTTATTTAATTAAGATAAGACATTAGAATTAGAGACATATTTAAATACATAAATAAATTTTATTTATTTAGATAATCAAGAGGGAATAATGGATTAATGAAATAAATTTAATGATTTATTTAATTACAAAGGAGATTAGACCTTAGTGACGTATTTAAATAAAATGAATATGATTTATTTATTTAAACAATCAGGAAGAATAAAATATATGAATTAACTAAATAATTAAAAATTATTTAATTAATAGTTGAATTTGGATAGGAGGACATAATCAAACATTTTAATTATGTTTTAGAAGAATTATGGAGAAAAATGAGTTCGCGGGCCTAGGTCAATTTTATGTGTCTACATTTTGCCCCTCTTTGTCATAATGCATTTTATCACATTATGGAAAAGAAAACAAATTAGAAACATGCCCCAGTAGAGGTATGGAGTGCCTATACCCCCTCAAGAAATTTTAGGAATTTTGGCCCAGGGTTGAATTTTTTTGAAAAGTGTCCTGACAAAGCTAATTTGATGTGCAAAAAATCAACGATGCGATCAGTTTCAAAATCAGATGGCATTAAGGCAATCAAAAGCATGGTCAAAGTTGGTCAAAAGAGCCTCCAATATTAACCCAAATGGTAAAACCCTAATTTTCAACCTATAAATAGGTTGAAAAAGGTAAACTAGGTGTGATTTTCACATTTTCCTTCAGAAAACTTGGAGAGCACAGAGCAAGGAGAAGATGGTGATTCCGACGATAGAGAACCATAGCAACATAATCAAGACTTTTTGATGACTTGATAGCACAGATACCCTGGTAAGTACCTCTTTTCAACTTTGGTTTTCTCATTTTATGTGCATTGATTAGGGTTTAGAGTAGGTCAAAAATTGCATTGTGACACATATGTGTTCGTGTAAGCCACAAATGCCATCGCATTGCACGCATTTGATGTGTCGCAATGCAAATGAAAGGGATGGGTGGGTTCTAATTTTAAAATGACACAACTGCTAGGACCTAAGATGCAAATACCAAAGCACAATGCAACCGTGAACGTACATGATGCAAGCACCATATTACAATCCAAGTGCAAGGCCACGTGGCGCAAGTGTTAGAAAATGACGCAATTGATATGTCAAATGGTGCAAATGATACAAAGTTTCACAATTGTGATCTCGAATGACACAATTGCTCAAATGTGACGCATGTACAAGATGTAGCGATGCATATGACTTATCACAATGCAATTGAATTTGACCAAGGTTGACTAGAGTTGACTTAGTTTAGATTCAATTTTTAGATGCATTTTTTATTAGATACATGGTAATGAAGCCTTGCAATCATATTCAATGTATGTTAACTCTTATTTTTTTTGTGTAGGAATGATTACCACCCATCTATACCTATGAGTTTAGACCAAATACATATGCTTTTAGGGATCAACTATGAGATAGTGAGTGATAGCGACTGATGAGACTAGGTCTATATTATGTCACTTATATGCCCATTATTTAGGAAAATAAAGGACTATTGACAACACTATGTGAGAGGTAGCACTCAGAGATGTGCTCATTCCACCTGTCTACAGGAGAGGCCATCATGACATTAGAGGTTGTATATAGGATACTCTGCATCCCAATCAGTGGGGAGTGGGTAGTTTATGATCCTCACAGAGTGTGACGGGTCATGTTAAATATGTATGAGGTAGTTGATGATTTCAGACTGGGGATTTAGGGCTACAAGATTAGATGGGAGTTTGTGGTCGAGCATTATCCTTGATGGGATGCCATGTTGTTTACACTAATTGTCGTAGTCATGGTCACAGATCATCATGGGCACGAGTTTCCTATTAGATGGGGTGATGTATTAGTTCAAATGCATAGGGATAGGACTGTTTTTGCATGGCGGTCATGTTTTCTAGGTATGGTTTATCATCAACTTCATGAAGTTTCCTATCAAGTGGGACACAACATTAGCTATGGGATGACTCTTTTGATGATTTGGGCATGGGAGCACATTCTCATTTTTTTCCCACCAGTTTAGATTTAGTAGTTGGGTGAGGGGGTTCCCAATGTATACTTATATGTTGGCTCAATCACACAAGCTCAAGTAGGGGACACAAGGTACTAGTGACATGGGATCGATACCTTGATGAGATTTGTTTAGAGACCATATAGAGATTATGCCCAATGTTTAGCTAAGGAGGAGCATCTGGCATTTTGATGTCATTTTAGGTATTTGATTGGAAGGACAGTACATAGTTAGTGTATCATTGAGATGTACCTACCCCAGTGGATGCTTTTTCAATTTGGAGAGTAGCTAGGTGTGCCTATGGAAATAGCCAAGTATGTGTGGTCATCTAGAGAGATCATGTGGGGATCTCCAGTAGTAGTGCCCTTGGTAGAGCAACAATTGATAGGTTAGTTACAAAATAGTGGGGTTGGAATGGGGGGCTAGTAGATGTCAGGACTTTAGCAGATTATGATTCTTGGTGGTAGGTGCATAGGTTGATACCTTTGACATATCTTGATGGTCCCATGCTGGGATTTGTCATTCCATGGGTTCGAAGGGGAGGATGCAGAGGGAGAGATGGAGACAAAGGGGGGGTAGAGGGTGAGGGGATGGTAGCAGAGGGAGGGATGGAGGCCGATCGGATGGTGGGAGAGGTGGAGAGGATGATGGAGGTGGTGGGGGTGGAGATGATGGCAAGCATTGCAGGGGTTTGAGAAGGAGGAGAGGGGATAGAGGTAAGAGATAGCCCAGGAGATTTCAGTAGCGGGAGGGTGGAGCACCATTTTCATCAACCTGAGAGGAGGTTGAGGAGGGGGAGAGGGAAGAGGATTTTATGTAGGAGGGTGAGAAGCTAGAGGGAGAGAGTGAGATGGAGGTTGAGGTTAGGGCAGAGGCTGAGGTACAACTAGAGGGAGAGGTTCATGGGGAGGAGGACATTTTTGTAGAGCACCAAGCCTTGGACATTGAGGTAGAGGATATTGCAAGAGAGGAGGAGAGGGATGAGGAGGATGTGGATATCAGAGGCGAGGAGGGGATGGATGATGCATAGAGGAGATTGAGAGAGTAGATGATTGAGGGAGAGGAGAGTGATAGGCCACTAATTTTTCCTGTGCATGCCACCATAGATTAAAGAATAGCAGATCTCTAGAGCAGATTAAACATCACCTTGTATGAGAACGAGGAATTATCAATAGAGTTGGAGGTGGTATAAGTAGAGAGGGATCAAGTATTCATCCATTAGCAGGAGGTCGAGAGGTAGGTAAGGGAGTTTGTTGAGTTATGTTTAGGACCCATAGGGGATAAGGTGAGGGAGCTAGTTAGGATGAGCGAGAGTAGAGGCTGATAAATGGTTTTGTAGGAGTAGGATGTACCACCTGAGAGACAAGATCCTGGGTTGTCAAGGTCATATAGCAGGAAAGGTAGTGGCAGTCAAACACATAGTAGTAGGACTCACAACAGTAGCCACACTAGTGGAGGTGGGTCTACATCATTAGGGAAATCATCTGGGCATAGGTCTCACCATAGCCATAGGCATTCATTATGGCATAGGTCCAACCACAACCAACACAGTCAGCATAGATGGCATAGCCAACACAACCAACCTCCCTAGGTGATTAATTCATCAGCCTCCTAGAGTCAGGTCACTTCACTAGTGAAGGTTATAGTTGAGCTCATGAGCAAGTGATGGTCATTGCACTCCTCACCTCCATGGGATAGAGAGGGCACAACATAAAGCATGTTATTTTATTGTTATGATAAGACATTTTATATATTGACTTTCAAGTCGGTGAGCTCCATTTTTGGGATTCCTCTAGACTTTATCTTGTGACATGATTATTCTTATATATATATGAGATTATTTTGATGAAGACTACATGTTTTGTATTATGATCTTATGCATTATGATGTTTTTATTATTTATATAATGTGATATGATGTGATTTGATTTATGTGATGATATGATAGTGCATGTATGTGCCATGATTATCCTATTGGTATATGTTGATGATAATGATATTCTATATAATGAGATGTATGATATGACCAATGGATACCATGCTTTATGATTATGGATGCATTTATAGATATGTTTGTATGGATTATGGCTCATGATGTTATTATGGTATTGATGTATACACTAATGATATGGATAGTTATTCCTTTTATATTATATGTTAATGATGTTTTTATGTATGCAAGATGGATGTATGTAAATGATAAACTTGTATGTCCTGTAAATGACCTATAAATGTAAATGCTATTATGGAAATGGATTCATGCAAATGAAAAATGTGCTAATGTGATGCTTATATGATCATGTATGTAATTATTTTTGTGTATCTCACAGCATATCATTAGAGGATGAAAGAAGAGAAGGGACTAGATGCGGGAGAAGATGGATGTTAGTGCAGAGAAAATAAATGCATGTTAGTGTGAAAAAGAATCCTTCAATTTTCCAAAGTACTAATACTCGTTAATTTAATCATCATTGGTTGGATTGTTGTAATAGCCAAAAAAAACTATGATATGACATAGATCAATAGTGTGCAAGGTTAGACCATCACATATGACGAGCAGTCGTAGACAAGGATGATCCTAACTCATATAAGGAATGTAATTTACCCTAGTCATTTTGTCATAACCAACCACAAACAAACAAGACTAGTCATGAGACATCATTGCTTCTCTAAATCTTGATGTCAAGACATTCTCAAGAAACTATCCACATGAACACCAATAAAAGACAAGAAAATCATCGCAATACATCGCTGCTCCTCTAAATCCTATTGTCAGGACATCCTCAAGGAACTAGTAGCAGGATGATCATCATGATACGTCATGGCTCATTTGATGCAAGGAAATAATATCATGATGACCATCAAAAGGATATATAGTGTTTTCCAAGTGTTCAAATGTTAAGTGTTTTGATTTCAAAATGCCAAGGTTGACAAGTTCTAGGTTAGCAAATGTTAGGTGATGCCAAATTCAAGAAGGACACATCCTAAATGATGTTGATGTCAAGGGGATCAATTTTCAAAGTCAGGAGAGTCCCTCAAAGTGCCAAATGATGATGATAATGCTTAGGAAGGACACATACAAAAGAATAAATAAGGGACAAGACTTGTTCGTTAGAAGGAGACATATGAGGAAGAATCAATATTTTGAGAGGTTGACTTGTTTTGACAAAGTTTGACTAGATAACCGATTTGACCACATGCCAATGTTGACATGCAAATTTGATTGAGGTGTTGATTGAAAATATTGCCTAAAGTTTTTCGAGAGATTTTTGATTTTAGGATGCATGAAATATTTGCTTGATTTGAAGATTCCTTAATGTGTGTTAAAGTGTAGTGTCATGAACCCTAATGAACTGACCTAGTGCAGCCTCAGGGGCTCATCAATTGATGATCTTACCTAATTCATGCACTTAGAGACCTCATAGTTCGACACAACTAATGACCTTTTCTTAAGGCCAGAAGATTGATTGATGATTTTTATTTTGACAAACCTAGCAGGACGAACCTTATTTCTCAGCGTTCAAAGATGAACCTTTCCTACATAGCAAATGTGGTAGAGACAAAATAGTTTGGACTAGGACAAAGATTGTTTGACGTAATTTATTGTAATGACATGATAGACTTGACTTTATTTTGGGATTTTTGATGTTTTCTGAATATTTTTGTATTTTCTTTAGGACATTTATCAATTTTTACATGTTTTTTCAGGACATTTTCCTAATTTTTAGGATTTTTTAGGACTTTTTAGGAATATCAGAACCATGTGCAATACCCACCGCAGTTAAATGATAAAGGTATTCCCCCAAAAAAGGTCAAGGATTATTCAAGTAGAATGACATGGAGAGGGGCATAAGCAAGATAAAAGGCAAGGATATGAAAGGTGTGATGTCAACTAATGCTACTCATGGATAGAAATGACATGGGTTTATGAAAAATGTCATGAATGTGTTAGGATTTCATGGTTATGTATTTAGGAGTGAAGGTAGATGAAATGATAGTAGATGGTGAAGCAAGGATTGAGTACGCACGGTGCTTGTTTGCCAGGTTTTAACCATGGTACCTATCCAAAGTGCATGTCTACCAGGTTTTCACTATTGGATGAATTTATTTTTGTTTACCATTTTTTCTCATCAATTTTTTTAATTTTTTTTGGTGTCACTAAGATGCTTGTTTGCCAAGTTCTCATCAGGGTGACGATTTTTTTATATTTTTCATTTTTTTTGTATTTTTAAGGTTTTCAACAAAGCTCTTTGATGTTATGTATCAAAATTTCAGAGATGCATGTTGTTAATAGGTTGTGTTAATTGTTCTTTGTCTAGTGTAGCTAGCTAGTAAGCACTAGAACCAAATTTAGTAGTAATAATGTAAGGACCTAGCCAATTGGGCTCAAATTGACCAGGTTTCTCTTGATCAGCTTGATTTCTTTGATTTTGTATGAGGACCAAATCACCAATTTTAAAATTTCTAACCATTACCCTTTTATTGTAGCTTTTGCAGAGACAGTTTTGATATGTTTGTAAGTGGTTCAAGGAATTTTGTCTTCTTTCTTGCAAAATATCTCATGCAGCTGAGATTGTTTGTACTCTTCATCATCGATCATTCCCTTCAAGGAGACTTAGAGAGAATGAATTTCAATCTTGATGGGAAATATAGATTCAGATCCATAGACCAAGGAAAATGGAGTGGCTCCAGTGGGTGTGCGGATGTTGGTACGGTAGGTCCACAAGGTGGGATTGAGTTGTAAATGCCAATCTCGACCAACATCATTCACGGTCTTCTTAAGAATACGAAGAATTGTTTTATTGGATGCCTCAACTTGACTGTTGCCTTGGGTATAGTATGGCATCGAGAAATGGTGTTGGATGTGGAAGTGTTCACAAAGCTCATGGATATCTTGATTTTTGAATGGATGATTGTTTTCTATGATGATGCACTATAGAACACCATACTGGCAGATGATGTAATTAAGAATAAACTTGGAAATTTGTTTATCAGTGATATAGGTGAGGGGGACAGCTTCCATCCACTTACTAAAATACTCAGTGGTGGTGATAATGAATTTATGGCCATTCGAAGATGATGGATGGATCTTTCCCATGAGATTGAGTCCCCATTGTGTGAAGGGCCAAGGAGAAGTAATCAGTCTTAGTTCTTGTGTGGGTGTGTGGATTAGATCGTTGTGTACCTGACATTTTTGACATTTTCTAAAAAATTGAAGAGAATCTTTTTAAATTGTCCGCCAGTAATACCCAAGTCTTGTAGCTTTCCTAGCTAAGGTTAGGCCACTCAAATGAGAGCCGCATATATCCTCATGTACCTCATGTAAATCTGTGTGGGATTCATTAGTCTCAAGACAATGAAGAAGGGTATTGTCAAACTTGTGATGGTATAAGGTGTCGCTGATAATGGTATATTGGGTGACTTTTGAGATAAATGATTTTCGTTGATTATTAGATAGGCTGGGTGGGAGGGTCTAGGACTTGACATAGTCATAGATGTCTTGATACCAAGGAGAACTGGGACCAACAAGCTCATAGAAAATTTTGGACTCCACAACATCAGATGCAAGAACCAATAATTTCTCCACTAAGAACTCGAATTGTGACACATTATTGGGGATATCTAAACAAGATCCAATAGTTTCCATTGTGTCAGCTACCATGTTTTGTGTTCTAGGGATTTGTTCAAAAATAATCGAGGTGAAAGATGTCATGAAGCTATCAACCATATGTTTGTAAGGCAATAAATTTTCATCCTTGGTCTCATAATCGTCATTCACCTGGTTAATGAACAATTGAGAGTCTCTGAAAACTAATAGTGTCTAAATTTTCTATTTTATGGCCATTTGGAGTCTTGTGACTGTTAGAGTAATATGTTATTACACTTAATTAATTTAATTAGATGAATTAATTAATTAAGTCACTTATTCCTTTAGGTTGCTTAAGCTAAACTTAGGCACATTAATAATTATTTAATAATTATTAATTATGCACGCTAGGGTTTCCTAATTTTATCTTTTCCTGATCTCCTCATAAGGATTGATCACATTGTAATTATCAGATTATTCAATAATTATTTTTGGTTTATGCTTGCACATACTTTTGCTCTGAGGGTTTACCGAACATTCATTATTGTTTGTTTTGAATATCTGTTGCATGTGATAGGTGATTGCTTGCAGGTGATTCTTGGGGATTGTGAGGTTGAGATTTATCAAATTCTACATGGTATCAGAGCTCTAGACCTATGGCTACCTGTTTGTGATTTGAAGATATTCTTTCATAGTATTTTTTTCTATGCAAGGGTTTCAAGGCAAGCTGATTTTTTGTACATCTGGGGGTAGGTGATTTTTTTATGCATTTGTGGGCCAAATAGATGTTTCCATCGCATTTAGAGCACCCAAAAACCCCTAAATCGACTGTCAAATCGTCGAAATCAGACACAGTGACTCCGAGAGGCAAAAATTTTTCATTTTAGGTCGTACGGTCGGGTACAGCACGCAATCCGAGAAAAAATATTTAAAAATCATAGAATTAATTGGCGCCACCGTCAATTAACCACTAGTGGTTAATGCTAGCAGTTAGCCTAACCACTAGGCTTAACCCTCAAACCTTTTTTGGAGCTGTTTTCATGAAATCGGGTGTATTTTTTGCATATGATCTCCATTTTGTGAAAACGAGATATCATTGGAAAGCTGGTTCTGGTGCCATTCTAGTGGTGCTAGTTATTTCTTCTGATTTTTCTATTTTTAAGTCTTTTTTTCCAGTCAAAGTCAGAACTTATGTTTTTCACTCCTGGGGGCATATCTTTTGCGTCTGAACTCCGTTTTTCCCAAACGAATAGGAATTGGAAAGGTGTTGCAGTGATCTTTCCATATCTGCAATCTATTGCATCAAAAAATTTACCAAGTAAATTTTATTCAGCTTTGTGTTTTTTTACACTTTGCTCAATTACTTGGCCATTCTGGCACCTACATGGGTTTTGTTTGCATGGGATGGATTATATTAATTTGATCTAAATGCAGTAAAGTCAGATTTCTTAGTTTTTTTTTCATTTGAAGAGTTATCATGGGTTTTTCTACTCACCCTTCAGTTGTTATTCTGGAACGTGGTAATTATGAGTCATGGGCAAAGGGTATACTTACACATTGTAGGTGGCTTAATATTTTTTCTTATTTGTATGATCTCATACCTAAACCAGCCACTTCAGAGGGAAAATTAGCATGGGATATCATTAGAGATCACATAGTAGGACTTATATTGTCTAGTGTTGATCATGACACTATGTTGGCTATATCAGATATTGATTGTCCTCACCCACTTTGGAAACGTCTTTGGGAGATCTTTGGAGACCCTAATCTCTCTCCATTCCCAGAGGATCTTGCTTCATATTGTCTCTTACCCATTTCTTGGAGAGAGAATACAACCTTTGAGCATGATACTTTAGAGGAGCTTGAGCATTTAGACACCCTTACATGTTTTGATGGATCAGAGGCTTGTCTCATAGTTCCTACTCTTCAGAATGAGACTTCATCAACATCTCATGTTGTTCTTGATTCAGTGCAGTAGGGCATCATACATCTTCCACACACCGCTACTTTGGGCTCTTATGTTGCAAACATATCTTTCTTGTTTGTTGAGTCTTATATTGCAGATTTGGAGGATTCTTATGAGGACATTCATCTCCTCTACCTTGATAGTTAGGTTATCACTGTATGCCCACCATTATCAGTGCATTCAGAGGTTGCATTTCAGGATTCTCCAGATCAGTTTGGATTTGACATCATTTTTTTTAGTTCAGACAGAGAGATTCCCCAGCATCCTATCATGGCACACATCCTGAGATAGATTGGTTCATCACTCTTCATAGGGTTTCTTCATCATCATCCTTTTGATCTGTTTCTTCCCAAGGGGAGGAATATCATTTTCCATTTCAGGATCTCCTTTTGGATTCTACATCAAGCATCTACCATTGTGATATGAGTTTCTTCATTGTGGAGGGGCCTTCTTCTCTCTTTCTATCTCTCCTATAGAGACCATTGTACATGTACTTATATGATAAAAGTTGTCTATGGGGGTATCATGTAATCCACCTCCTATCCTTCTTTCATTAGTGCATTGTATTTCTTTCTTTTCATGTAGAAGTTGATAAATCTCAACCTCACAGTCCCCAAGAATCACCTACAAGCAATCACCTATCACATGCAACAGATATTCAGAACAAACAATAATGGATGTTTTGTAAACCCTCAGAGCAAAATTATGTGCAAGCATAAACCAGAAATAATTATTGAATGATCTGATAATTACAATGCAATCAATCCTTGTGAGGAGATCAAGAAAACCTAAAATTAGGAAACCCTAGTGTGCACAATTAATAATTAATAAATAATTATTAATGTGCCTAAGTTTAGCTTAAGCAACCTAAAGGAATAAGTGACTTAATTAATTAATAAATATGACTAAATTAATTAAGTGTAATAACTTATTACTCTAACACCCCCCCTTAAGATGAACTTAGGGAGTAGCTAAAACACTAGAAAAAAGATGCATGAAAGCAAAGATGGGTCCCGAGAACAAAGGCATAAATTGGGGACATTTGATTGAGGTCCCTGGATGATAAATCTTTGTTTATTTTTCCCAAAAAGGTTTGATGAGTTAGTTGCCATCGAGCTGGTAGATGTTCCCAATAAAAGGTTTTTTGATGTCCCCATAGAGCTAGATGAGGCTCTAAAGAGGTTTTAGGTATTGGTTCCCATGGTACTATATGAAGTCGCAAATTTGGGTCCAATAGTTTGTGAGGGAATGTTGGAGAGTTGTTGAGGGATTGAATGTGATGTGGTGTTTTTAAGGTTGATGTGCCCCCAATAGATTTTGTTTTAACCACTTTGGATGTGTTGGTTGTTGTTTGAGTAGTGGTAGCACCAATAGCATTAATAGTATGTGAATCATTTTGTGTTGTAGCTCCCATGGAGGCATTATTTTCATTATGTGAAGGTGTTGATTATGATTGACTTATATGGATGGTATGATCAAGAGATGTTGCTCTTATGGTTTTAATGTCAAATCATTTTGGAAATCTAACCCCTTGGTCGAGGAGTAGAGCTAGATATCTAGTTGAATCATTTAGGACTAATTCTTCCACAAAGGAGGCCACTTCAAGATTTTGTGTAGCAACTTGTATATCTTCTTGAAATACTTGTCCATTTTGGTCTGTCTACAGGAATTGTTCAAAAGGATTGCATGAAGAGGATGGAATGGTCATCACATTGAATGGATTTATGAGATAATTTCCCATGTTGGTATTTGCATTCATCTGATTAGGGAAATTATAAAGGTTGGTGGCTTGACCAAAGGGATCCATTAGTCCTATTTTTCTTTGTAGTCTTGTTTCAACCATAAAAAAAATTCTCAAATATGGGAGGATGGAGGGTGACCAAATTTAAATGATATGACACTATGTTTTTATATTTTTTGATATAAGGAACGCTATAATGATAAATTTCAAATGCAATGGAACCAATGAGGACTAAAATGAGAAGACTAAATGCAAGGAACTCTAGGATTCACTCAATATTGGGAAACTTAAGGAGAGGGACACTCAACCATACAAATTTTATGCAATGTCTCAATTTTGGTATGTCAATGGACTTGTTAAAAGGACTAAATCATAAAAATGACAAACTGAGGTTTCCACACTAGACTATTCAATTGGGAAAAAAATTCAACAAAGGACAAAGACTAAAGGAAATGGTTTTCACAAGCCCAATGAAAACCTACTCTTGAAAGCAATGGTTTCACAAAGTATGGTAAGGATTCCTATTCTAAAGTTTACAAAATGAGGACCTAAAATGAAAATGAAGCCTAAGGATGCAACTAAAAGGATGAAATGATAGACCTATGGAAAATTAAAAAATGCAACCTAAAATGCAAGGATGCAGGAATTTGAGTAATTATTGGTTTGGTTGTGGACAAAGACTATAGGAAAAGATGACTAGAAATTTTTTTGCAAATGTTTTTTCTCGGGTTTTTTGATAGTAAATGATGTTTTTCTAGGTCACAGACAAATGTATTGTTTATGATGTCAAATGTGTCACAAGATGACAAAATGCAATATTTCAGAAAGAAAATATGGTTCAATACAACAATTGTGGTCTTCAAGAAATCAAATGCATTGCAGAATAGGTAGATGTGACGTTTGAGATAGAAAATGTGTTTTATCAAAGAAATTATGCTTCAGAAAGTAGCAAATGTGATCCAAAATGTCAATTGCATTGCAGTTTTAGCAAATGTGTTGCAGAGTTTGGTTTCTTGGAAATTTTTTGGTAGATTGTGAAGATTGTTTCAAGTTTAAAGTGTTGCTCCAAATCTAAAAAAGGATGTTAATTGTTCATTTGGTTTGAAAAAAAAAACTTGGCAAACACATTATCTTGGAAATTTGTGAAAATAAACACATAAAAGACAAGTACAACCCTACGATTTGGAGGACTATATTCTTTTGAATTCCACACAAATTTTACTCCAACCGTAATTATTCTTAGCATATGAATTAAAAAGCTTGGGCACATGGTCTCCCCCTTATAGTTCACTCACTTATCAAGTCAACCAAGCTTCCAACCCCCATAAAACTCCCATGGAAGACTGATCAACTCTACTAAGAACAATGAGAATTTGGATACCTTGGCAATAACCATTGTTGCACCAAAGAATAGATAAATATTTTTGGTCTACTATAACAAGGGTTCTACTATGGGAATTTTGTTCATGGAAGAACATCCATGTGGAAAGAGACTATTGTTGTGCTTCTTGTCGAAACAGTTTTCATGATATTTGAACTTTCCTCAAGTACCCACACTTATATACTAGCTGGAAGTTGCTTGGCTTTAGCGTGTTATTAGTTGGGTTGTTCGCTGGGGTGATTACTTTTTCCCACCAAGAAGACCCTCTAAGGATAAACAATAGCAAGTAAGTACATTTGTAGTTCAATCAATATTTGTTCTCATAAACAAAGAGAGAGCACATGTGATATAATTAACTCACACTAGCAAGGTTTGTTCATTTTAAACATAAAATGAAATGTGAAGGGTGATAAAGTAACCATCTCTTAGTGTTTTTGTTTCTCAAGATCACACAAATCGCAAGAGAATTGTATACACAATTAGAAGAGTATCACTATACCACAAGGCACACAAGACACTTGTTCATTTTAAAACCCAACTTAGTGTGAGACAAACAATTGTTTATTTTAAATCAGTGCTATGAAAGAATGCAAGTTCCTTTTAAAACAATGAGTTGTAATGAATTATTGTGTTCTTTTCAATCCCATGAATGTGCATGCATGTTCATTTTAACTGATGAAGTGTAAATGCAAATTTGTAGAGCTATTTTTTTTATTAAGATTGTGAAATAAAGAAAGAATACAAACAACAAGAGGTTAGGCTCCTTTTTTAGCTTGCCACTGTAGGAGTTGAGAAAATACAACACCACAAACCCCGAAGATCACCTACATGCAAATAACCTATCACAAAAGAAGAGATGGAGACAAACAAGCAAGGGTTCTCTGAAAACTGAAAATGTATATATCGGAGAGAATGAGAGAATGAATTGATATGAAATACAATGGGATCAATCCTTATAAAAAGGAGATCATGCAAACCCTAATAAAACCCTAATAGAAGCCCTAATAGGAAAATATTTAATAATTAATATAATTATTAAATGTCACTTTATGCAAACTAAAGTGAAATCTTAAGAAGGGAATAAAGGTAACTTAATCAACATAATTAAGTTAAAACCTTTACTCTAACACCCCCATTTAAGATGAGCAACAGTGCAACCACAAACAAATGCAAGAAAGCAAAGGTAACTACAATGCAAGAAGGCAAACATGGGTCCTGAAAGCTAGGCCAGATCAGGTACCCAAATACAACCAAATCTCTGTAAAATGGAGAAATAGAGAAAACCTCATGGGAAAAAGCTTTGCTCCAAAAAGAGATGCAGAAAGCCAAGAAGAACATCATTGAAGCAGAAGAAGCTGCAAACAACTGTCGAAAGATGACTGTTATGGTGCTAAAGAACCTCTCCTGAAGATAGGATGATCAAGAACAAGAAGACAACAATCTACATAAGTTCCCATACGACACTACTCGAATCAGATGGCAAACAAAGGCAAACACCTGGAACAAAGATACAGATGGCATAAGAACCAATAGTCTAAAACACTGATCAACTGAGAATGGAAGATTCCTTCCAAGGCGAAACCAAGGAAGAATTAGCATGGACAGTATAATAACCCCCCCATAATGCTAAATTGGGAGAGCCTGATAGATCCACTGAAATGGTGTGAAACACCCTGTAGTGCATGAAGGAGAAGAAACATTTGAAAGTGCACAAGAAAGCACCTACAACTGAAAAAGTGGTGTGAAAAACAAAGCACACATGCATGAGGCTGGAATCATATGGATCCATGGTCATCATGGAGGGACATTCACTGGACAAAGGTGTGATGGAAAACAAAGGAAAACTACACAACCCCCCATGGTATGGATTCACTGTAGTCGTGGAGGGATACTCACCGGACAAAGATGTGATGGAAAAACAAAGGAAAACTACACAACCCCTCATGGAACTTTATAATAATAGTGCAAGTACAAAATATGGCACAACCTTATGTGCAAAATCCCCAAAAAATGCATGTACAATAGTGTGGCACTTTATCTCAGTGCATTTACATAAAAGATAGCTTACAAATGATGCTCAAAATGCCCAAAAAAGGACAAAATGCTGGAAATACATGAAGAATAGTAAAAAAAAAAGCATCCCACGCAAACAAAAAGTTTCCAAGAGAAAATATGTCTAGGTAATCCACCAGAGTCTGAAAACACAAATAACTAAATAAAATATACCTAAAGTGAAATCTGGAAAAATGCATGGATGAAACTGAAGAGCTCTGAAATATAGTTCCAACGCCGTTGAGATTGCGAAAAATGGAGAAATTGATCAAAAGTTATGAGCTTGGGACTGAAAATAGCCCTTTTGTCTTCAACTAGCTATAGAATGCACCAACGGAAAAATGAAGTGATGAGACCCACACCACTGGAAAGATGAGAAAACTAGCTTTTTGACAATATCTTGTTTGCCAAAAAATGATATCCTATGCCCAAGTTATGGCCTTTGGAATAAAACAACTCCAAAGAGGGAAAAAAGCCAATGCTGGGTTAAATTTAATGGTCATACGACCGTCGCAACAAAAACACTGGGTTAAATTTGACGGCCAAACGACCGTCACCGTAAATGTGCGATAGGGCATATACATGAAAAAATTGTTTTTAAAAAAAAACAACAAATAAAAAAATATTACAGAATTTTTTTTTGATAAAAAAAAATTTGTGGTGGGGGAGGCATGTGGGCCCACCCCCACCACAGCCCTATGTAGGTGCGGGCTCCCTGCAAAGGCCTGCGCAGGTCCGGAAGATCACCTGCATGCAAATAACCTATCACAAAAGAAGAGATGGAGACAAACAAGCAAGGGTTCTCTGAAAACTGAAAATGTATATATCAGAGAGAATGAGAGAATGAATTGATATGAAATACAATGGGATCAATCCTTATAAAAAGGAGATCATGCAAACCTTAATAAAACCCTAATAGGAAAAACCCTAATAGAAGCCTTAATAGGAAAACATTTAATAATTAATATAATTATTAAATGTCACTTTATGCAAACTAAAGTGAAATCTTAAGAAGGGAATAAAGGTAACTTAATCAACATAATTAAGTTAAGACCTTTACTGTAACAGCCACATGCTATAAAAAATAGATTAGTAAACCAAAAGAAAACCCTAATCTACAATGCTAAAATGAAATCTAGAAAATACAATAGAATTTGAAAGAAAAGTTTTACCTAGGCGAATGTGTCACAACAGAGAAGATGTGTCACACGACCGAATGTTGGAAACACAATCGGCAAATGTGTCACGATCCAAAGCAAATGCAGCTCAGAAATCAGATGTGTTGCTTAGGTTCACTAATGCATCTCAACCTATCAAATGCATCATTCAACTTAGCATATGTGTCGCTCCCAAAGACGGATGCTTTGTGACATAGTGTTTGCATCTCAAAAGGCTGCAATTGTGTCATTTCATACCTGTACCTACAAAAAAACTGAAACAAAACCATATAGAAACTGGAAAAAAAATGATTGTCAGGTTCACCAATGTAACTAAGGGTAAATTTAGGCTAGCATAATTAGATCATAAAAAAATCAAACCCAAATTATGTAATAAAGCGCAAAGGAGGAAACGTGAAAATAAAAGGAAAGAGTTTACTCAAGATCTTCAACCTCCATGATTGATCTCCATTACACCTTCTCTATTTGTTGCAATATGATGTGTTCCCTCAAATTTTATGTGATCAACAATGACTTATGCCAAGACCAAAGAAAATGTTGAAGGATTTGAATAAAGTGAAAGTAAAAAGTAAGCTCTACACACAATACAAAATTTTGCAAAATGACAAGGTTAGCAAAATGACAAGAAGTATGCAAGTATGACAAATGCTTAAGAGATTAAGAGATGAAGTCAAGAGATGTCAAAATAGGAGAAATTTTTCCTTTTATAGAAAATGCAATTTTGGATGAAGGGTCAAGATTGAAGATTGGCAAATGCCCTAGAATCAATGGACAAGATTCAATATGACAACCCACAATTAGGGTTAGGGTGAATTTCAAAATGAGTGAATAATATTTGATTTGAGAAAATCAAATCAAGGGATAAGAATGCATGTGACAGGGAGATAAAATTGTCACAGAAAAAGAGGGAGTTTAAAAATCAAATAATTATAGAAATTACTTGATTTATGGTGGGAGATACTATTTTAAATTTTAAATTAATTTAATTCAAAAAGCTGGGGTTATGTGAGAGCAAATAATAATTTAAAATTATTTACTTGGAAAGAGGGAAATTTAAATAAATTATTTTTATTTAAATTTGGAGGAGAATTAAATCGGGCAATTACATAATTAATTTTCATTATTTAATTATGGAAGATGTGGGCCAATAATTAAATACATTATGGGGGATTTATTTAATTAATATAAGACATAAGAATTAGAGACATATTTAAATAAATAAATAAATTTTATTTATTTAGATAATCAAGAGGGAATAATGGATTAATTAAATTAATTTAATGATTTATTTAATTACAAAGGAGATTAGATGTTAGTGGTGTATTTAAATAAAATTAATATGATTTACTTATTTAAATAGTCAGCAAGAATAAAAGATATGAATTAATTAAATAATTAAAAATTATTTAATTAATAGTTGAATCTCAATAGGACATAATCAAACATTTTAATTATGTTTTAGAAGAATTATGGAGAAAATTGAGTTCACAGGCCTAGGTCAATTTTATGTGTCTACACTTGCTATAGATAGTTTTTGTTTTGAAGGTTTACCAATCCTTTAGTAAATTTTGTCTATGTGCAATTTAGGGGAATTCATCTATGTAAGGAAGTTCTCTTAATTAAATAAGTATCTTAGGAGTAAAAATGGGATTGCCCTCCTAGCTTTCACAGAGCTAGAAGAGTAGAAGTAAGGACTCTTAAATTATTACTTACGTGTTGGCCAATCCTTACCCTTATTTATAATTGAACCCTGGCAAGTTCCTAGGTAAGGGATGAGATCAAGTTTGGTTCATAAAAACTCACCAACAAAAATGGTGACTCTGTTGGGGATGAAAGTCAATCTCTATTTGTAGACTATCATATTGCAGAGTCAAGAAGAATTGGAACATCAGGTTTGGCTTCTATAAAATTTTCAAAACTTGAGAATGGTTTTGTTGTAGTAGATCATTGTAATAATTCATGTGCAGCTCTATTGTTGCAAGACCTATAATGATATTCAGTTCTAGAAGATATTATGTTTTTTGAATTTCAATCCTCTACTAAGAGAGGTGGTGACTTTTTCATACAAACCTAAAAAATCTTCGACGACTTCCAGTCAGGAATAAATTAAAACAATTGCAACATAGGAAAGTATTTTTCTATGTTTGAATTCCTATGAAGAAATAAATTTGTATGAAAGCCATTTTTCAAAGAATATAGAAGAAAATTGGGCTCCCTATTGAGTGAATTGAGCACTAGAAAATGGAATGATGATAGTTATTTTCCATACTTCTAAAGTATAATTTGTAATATCATAAATGTTTTGAAGAAGTATGTTTACTCTTGAACAATGCCTCTTAAATTTT